>LBNU01002817.1:0-39562 GCA_014162995.1 Artemisia annua | reverse complement strand
TTACAACAGCTTTTACCTCTCGAGGGATCTCAAGAGGCTTACAACCCCACCAGGCAGTGTACCTGACCGATGTAGTATAGGATAGTGGTAAGTACGGGGGATTGATCGTTCTCTCACAGGGAATAGTGTTCGTTAGGATAGAAAAACTACTCTAATAGGTCTAAGGGTGAAGGAAGATTCTTTTTGTATTTTTATGTTTTTATGAAAAGCAAGTAAATCTCAGTTTTAAAGGAGTGGGCGGAATTAGTTGCTAGTCAACTAACCCAAAATTACTACAATTGCAAATAAAATAAAATATCTAAACTATTGTGGTTGTGAAAACTATATGGCGAAAAGTGTGTTTACTTAGACTTCATTACTCCCTAACTATCTTTTACCGGTTAATTGAGATGGATGTTACTTGTGTGGATGAAGGGTGTATTCCTAATAACTCATAGAGTGGCATACATATCTCTCCAATTCTATGAGCTCTTATCTCCTCCTATGCCATGCACGGCACAACCATAGGGATTGTAAACAGTGGCTCATGCGTTAAATACTACCTTAATAGCCAAGTATGCCTTGGCTACATGTTTCCCAAGACGTTCAAGCACGTTACCATAAAGGAGGTTGGCCAGTTTTCTTGAGCCTAACATTGATGGAACAATCATCCCAACAAACAACAACACATCAATTAACCAATAATTAATAGTTAGGTTTCATTAGATCTAAGCAAACACAAGAGAATTTAGCCAATCATGTTAATTAAAAGACAAGCAAAAGAGATAATCAACCAACACATAGACATATTGATTGAATTAAAGTGAAGACTTATCTTTAATTAAGCATGAGGGTTCCAAGGGTTGGAAACCCTAAAACGTACAGAAAATTCGTCTAGGGTTTGGTGCCAAAAGTTCTCCACAACGTTCCACCCTTAATGAATGAAAAATAGAAAACTATATATAGATTTTACATTCTGACGGCGTCAGGTTATAGAGGCTGACGCCGTCAGCTCGCCGCCATTAGGTTTCTCGGATGGCCTAGATCCACTTCTGACGCCGTCACTCTCTATTCCTCTCTGGGCCGTCACTCTTTAACTCATAACCTGACGGCCTACAACTTCTAACACCTGACGGCGTCAGGTGTTAATTTCCAAAATCTTTCTGGCCCATCATTTGATAATTGGTTTCCACTCTTTTGTCAAGGCTTGCTGACGGCGTCACCTTGTGACTCTCACGCCGTCAGGTTTGTAATCTGCTTCTTTTGAGACTTTGTCGTTTTCTTCACTTTTATGCTCCAAAAACGTCCAAATATGCATGTTTTCCAGAATTCCTCTCAAAAGTACCTAAAATGACAAAAGGAACGATTTAGGGCAATATTTGACCACATTTATACGAATTAGGGCTTAAATGACCCCCTAAAAGCGTAACACTTTTCGTCTCATCAGAATTCCATTCTACTATATTGTGTGCATTGTTGGTTGACCATCTCATTGTTGTGATTGGTGTTCCTACCATAGCTCATTGTGGTTACTTGTATATATCTTGTCCTTTTAGACACTAACTCTTCTTTTGTAGGATCAAAATCCATGTCTCCTTTCTTGGCAACCCATCTAGGGGGAGTATTGTCCAAGGGGGAGCGTTTGGCTTGCACCATTCAGCTACGCTACTCTTCTTTTTATTTCGACAAAAAGGGGGAGAAAATATATTTACACTTAAACTAATTTTCATCATTCTAATAAAACAAGTTAAATATAAATTTTTAAAGACTTAACACTATAATTAGTAACTTGCTTAAAAATAAAGTTTATGTTTTGTCCTCAACAAAAAAGGGGGAGATTGTTAATACAAATATCGCCTAAAAACGTTATTTATATTTTACGATCTTTGCTAAGTTTTGTTAACAACAAAGTATAAACTTTAATTCTTAGCAAATCATGAATATGGTTTAAGTCTTTCATAACTAGACTTTATTTCATTTAAACATTATATTTGCTACATTTACATTTTACATAAAACATAACATTTTCATATTTCTATAAATAGAAAATGTTGTATGACATCATGGCATGCATCATGAGTATTTATGGAAAGATTTCCAAATCTAAAAGTGGACTTTCCATAAGATTTCTTACATATTTGGA
The DNA here is from genome assembly GCA_014162995.1 of Artemisia annua. NCBI lineage: Eukaryota > Viridiplantae > Streptophyta > Magnoliopsida > Asterales > Asteraceae > Artemisia > Artemisia annua. The sequence goes on along the minus strand of LBNU01002817.1, from coordinate 37,440 downwards.
AAGATTCTTACTCAAACTATCTTGTAGTTGACTTAAAGGATTTTGATTAGACTTGCATAGATATGGAAAGATTTTTGAGTATTTGACTGTCAGGTCTGGCGGAACCCTGTGGATACAAGGGCGGAACCCTTGTTTTGGTTCCGCCGGATCCGCCAGCCTGCTGTCTTGGTTGGCTATAAATAGCAAGGCACACTCAAAAAATCTCTTATCACTTCTCATTATAATTTACACATACATTCTCAGTACATTCATCTAACTCATTAACATTTCATTTGTGTGAGATCTTTTGTAGCAAAGAAGATCACAAGTTCATACCAAAAGTTACAAGTCTCAACATAATGTTGCAAGTCTTGTTAGCTTAGCATTGTGTAAACTAGTGAGGTTTATACATCATTTCATTGTGTATTTTCAGTAGTGATCGGTTAGTATTTTAGGCCTTAAAATACATAGTGTGACGGGAGTGGTTGTACCCTTGTAAAAGAACTCGACATCTAGCTTTGTGTCGGTAATCTTGTGTAAGCGACGTGTAAGGTTTTCTCCGCCGGTGAAAGGAGCTTGTTGACTAGTGATTGAAACTCTCGAGTTGGATACTCGGGGCGTGGAGTAGGGCAAGGAAAAAGAGTCCTTGTAGCCGAACCACGATAAACATCCGTGTTGTGGTTTGATCGTTTCTTACTTTATACTTGCATATTACTTATCATTAATTAGTTTCAATTGTTGATTACACGTAAAGTTTTCAAAGTTAAACAAGTTAAAAATCGGTAAACTATTCAACCCCCCTTCTAGTTTTCCACAAAGGATGTCACATTTAGCTCTCCCTGTATATAACATATCAATATCAACATCATTTTTAATATTATTAATATTACAGATGAAAGTCATAATATGTGTATATTGTACATGAAAAATGTGACCTTGACCATGATGATGATGGTATCTTCCTTAACCAGTCATAAGCTTTAGAGTTCGTTGATTTGAGCTCTTCCATTCCTCTATTAAACTCAGCGACTGTTGATGCTCTAGCACACTTCCAAAGAAGTTCCTTGATATTCTCTTCCTTGAATAACTGTTTCATGTTGTCATATATATTTCGCACATAGAATCTGTGTTCAGCAGCAGGAAACATTTTTGCAATGGCTGGTAATATCCCCTGTCAAATTGAACAAAACATAATAAATAAATGAGGATTGAATTGGGTTGCAAATAAATTAACTGAATCTACACCATGTTTATACCTTTTGTCTGTCTGAGATAAAGGTGTAGTTTGAATTGGGTTGCAAATCAAGATCATCTCCAAGATTGCTAAGGAACCATAACCATGAACTCTTGGACTCAGCTTCAACCACTGCGTAAGCAACTGGATAGAGGCCATTATTGCTATCGACACTAACAGCAGTTAAGACTTGACCACTATATTGTCCTTTGATAAAAGCCCTATCCAAACCTAGTATGTCCCTTCTTCCTGCTTTATAACATTTTTTCAAGGCACCAAGACAAACATAGATCCGTCTGAAAACCCTTGAAGCATCAATTGAATCAGGGTTTGCTTCAACTTGAATCTTCACAGTTGTATCCTTATTTTTATTTTTCAATTCCAAAGCGTAATCCCTAAGATTGGCATACTGTTCTTCATGGTCACCCGCAATCCGTTTCAGTGCAAAATCCCTTGCTCTGGATATCTTTGTCGTAGGGACATCGATCTGCAAGTTTGTATTTATTTCCATTGCTATTGCAGCTGTTGGGGTTGTGCGGTCCCTAACAAGAATTTTAGCAACCTCGGATGAAAGGAATCGTGTAGTCAACAATTTAATTTTTCTTGTTTGGAGTCATTTATGTTCATCTTTTAATGTTTTGACACTCCAACTACGTTCATCACCCACTTTTGACACATGTAGGGACCATGGGCACATGGGGGCCTTTTTTTTGTAGGTTTCTGAAGTGGCAAACTTGCCCTTTGACTGTGAACAAGAAGCCGATGTTTGACAACTTGCAGTATCATTTCTGCCATAACCCACAACAGTCCCTTTACAAATCGCACTAATCCTTTCTTGGTAACACTTTTCCATCCTGATATCTCTTCGAGACTCCAACGCATACGTTCTGAGCTTGTTTTTGATATCCTTGGGTGTCGAAAATGTTTCTGTTACAAAAAAACTCACCCTTTGATTGATGTAGGTCAATCATAGTATATAAGATTTCCGAAGGAATACTTAGGAAAGTATTTCCCGGGTCGTAGTCCCAACGGAGGCTGAATGGAGTTCGTGAGTTCGTGATCGTGAATCGTGAAGTGAATGTGAGGGGTTTATGGGGAACCCTAAGCTACAATTATACTACGAGAAATAAAATTGCACAAATAAGAAAGCACGTGAGCCTAACACGTAATTAAAACCTAAAAACGTAACTAAAACGTAAAATAAACGTAAACGCGCAAAATAAAAAGTGAATTTAAGGCATTAATGATCCTACGGGTGTGAAAATGAATTTTCTACGTTCTAAATGACAAAAGAAAATTTTAGGAAAAAGAAAAATATTATTTTGACTTTTTATCTAATTATTATTAATTAAAAACTATTTTTAACTATTAAAATATACTAAAATACTATTTAATATGAAATAAAGCTAGAAAAATAAAAATTAAATTTTAAAAATTCTAAAATAACCTAAAACTAATTTTAAAACTGAAAAATATTTTTGGATTTTTTTATGAATTTTTATTAATTAAAACGGATTTAAAAATACTTTAAAACTAAATTAATTATTATAAATAGTAAATGAATTAGGAAAATTATGAAATTTTTCAGAGAATTCCAAAATATTATTAAAAACCTAGGAAAAATAAAATTACTAAATTTTAAACCCTAATAGGCTATTTTGGGCTAATAAGCAGTTTGAAAAAGGCCTTATTAATAAGCACTTCTAACCAAATAAGCACAAAACTCTTAGGGAAGGTGTAATATACTAGGACAAACTCAATTCAACTAAGAAAACTCAAATAAGCCTAGGCCGTAAGCTAGATAATCAATGAGCAAATTTCACTACAAAACAGCTCAAACTCCCTACTTCTAACTTATAAATAAGCACTCTAATAAGCCAATTTTTGGGAGATTAAGGGGGCAAAAGCTCGACCACCCAGAAGACAACACAAAAATGCAAAAATCCCTAAATTTACTGCACCAATTGAACCCTAAACTAGCCCTAGATCAGGTCCTGTTTGGGCAGTTTTTAACCTAAGTTTGACTTTCTAGTACAAGATTAAGTTGACTATTTTGAGTTTCTATTGCTACAATCTGACCCTAAGTGATATGTTTAACTGATATCTAAGTCAACTAACCTTAATAAACACTATATCTAATGAATTTCAAGATTGCAGCTACTAAATGTCCTAAATGCCTACTGATTTGGGAGATTAACCAGATGTTTGACTTTTTACTAGATTACCTATCAATTTTATGCTTCAACTATCCTTAATAAACCTTATGCAACCTGTCTAAGCCAAATTGAACACATAGGAACATCTATCTCACAGAGTTAACTCTTGTCCCAAACAACCCTTTAACAAACTGTTTTCACAAATTTTATGGGATTTAAGCCTATAGCTACCAACTAACTGCTCAATCTAGTAAACCTAAATATAGTAGAAGCTAAATGAACTATAATATCCAACAAAGAACACTGATAACATAGAAATTCAGATTATGCTACATAAAGGCAGTAACACTAGGAAATACTAACCAAAGCTTGTAAAACTACAACCAAGACACAATTTCAACTACTTTAGACTAGAACAAGCAAAAGAGAGAGAAGGTAAACTAACAACTTATAAGAGATGCAGAAATATAAAAGGGAACTTACTTGATGGATATGGCAGAATGGAAATGTGGGCTTATGGGCTAAGATTAAGCTAAGATAAAATAAAAAGCTAAAGCTAGAAACCTATAACAATAGAAGCTGAGCTACCAATGATCAATTGAAACCAAATTTTTAGAGATTAGAGACTGATTAATGCACTAAAAATTGACTGTTAATGAGGCTAGTTAGAGACTGTTTTGGATTTTTGAAAATGTGACTCAGAACAATCAAAATATACCTATTGACATTTAAACTAAACTTTCAAGCAAGTAACTAAAACTAGGTTTAGAACAAAATAAAAACAAATAAACACCTAAATATATTTAAACCAACTTAAGCTGTAAACATTTATTTTAAACCATGATTTTATAAAAAGGGACTCAAGAACTATGATACTGATTGAAACCACTAAAATTTACTCCTAAACTACATATTTGATCAGCTTAAAGCTAAAAGAAATTAAGAAGATGCCCAAAACTTGTTTGTGACCAAAAACTACCCTAATCCCAAACACTCCCTTATAGTGAAACTGCTCGGATTTTTGAGATGCAAAACAAGACTTAACAAACATAAACTCTCTATAAGCTATAAGTAAGCTTATAAGAGCTAATAAAACAGTAATTGATGGATTTAAAATAGTAAACAAACTCAAAGAAAATGTGAGACAAAATTTAAAAAGCACACCTGAAATTTTATTTAAACTAAAACTTAAGTTTACAAATACTTAAAATATAAAGAAACATCATTAATAATAAGCTGAATACAAGCTAAAGCTAAGATTAAACTAATTAAATTCTAAAGCTAACCTATATTATATCCTACTCCTAATGAATCTGATTGTGAGGTGAAGAGGGCTATTTATAGCCTGAGCTTGAGGAGAGATGATGGTTTCTGAGAAGCTTCTGGACCTCAAATCTCGACCATTGATCAATCCTTATCCTCCAATCCATCAATAGCAACCCTTAGATCATTTAGTGAGGTGGCTTGGCCAATGGGATGCTCCAGTTAGTCCATGTTGTCATTCCCTGACGATTCTCTGTCCTTGTCAGACCTTCTAGACGTAGATAGTATCCAATGATTGGGTTATTTTCTCTTGGTGCAGGGTAAATCGTGAACAGTAGTTTTGCAGGGAGTTACTTAAGAGGGAAAAGGGAAATGATTGACCTGGTTTAATACGTTTTGACCTGTGGGATTTATTGGGTTATGGGTTATTAGTTTAAGGGTGGGAGTGGGCTTTAGTTAAGGTGGGGTTTTTTGGGCTTTAAGGGATAATGGGTTTAAGTAAAGGTTTTGGCAGAATTTGGTCTTGGACTTAGGTTTAGTATTTAAGGTTTAGGATTATTAGATGTTTCTAGGAATACTTCAAGGACCATTTATGTAACTTCTGAAAATTAAGGGATTACTTCTGCCATTTCTTCAAACTCAATCCAAGGGCTTAAGTTGACAAACTTGAATTCTTGAAGGTTGATTTAGACATTTTTAGCTCGAATATGATCTTAACTTGAAAATTGCTTCTCCGGCCTCAGCCCTTTAACACTCTTTCCATTTCCCGTGCTCGGTTTTGTCGTTTTCTCTCGATTTTTGTCCTTTTCTTTCATATCCATACCTGCACAATCAAAAACACAAAAACACGACATATTTACAATTATAGATTGGTTTTTGGTCGATTTGGTCCGTTTAAATAGGTAAAATGTATGTGTATTTTAACACATACCACCCTTCTTAACATTTGATCTACCCTCGTACTCCCTCCTAATTTATTTCAACCTTCTCTTTCGTAGGTTCACAAATCTGGGAGCATTGCCTTCTTCCTCACTATGAAACTCATCAAAGTCATAGCCAGCCTCCTGATCTGTATCATCTACCATACAATGATCAATTAATTTTGAAAGATGCTCAAAGTGGGCATCAATATCAAACTTAAACCTACTCATGTCCACTGGTGGCTCACTAGGGGCTCCCACATCATCCTCTTCAAAATCAGACACATCTACAACATGTTCTTCCTCATTAACATGTTGTGTGGAGGTGCCCACATCATCCCTTTCAACTACCTCTTCAAAATCAACAAAGTTATTGTTAAGCTCTAAAACCATAGGCTCACTCTGAAGTTCTTCAACCATGTCTGTAAAGTCGTCTTCCACACCAACGTCTTCCACATCATCCTCACCAACGTCTTCCACACCAACATGATTTGCAGGATGGACAAACTGGAACAAAGTTATTATTAAGCTCTAAAACCATAGGCTCACTCTGAAGTTCTTCAACCATGTCTGTAAAGTCGTCTTCCACACCAACGTCTTCCACATCATCCTCACCAACGTCTTCCACACCAACATGATCTGCAGGATGGACAAACTGGAACAAGTCTTCATCTGTATTTTGGGATTGTTGCTCAACATGATCTGCAGGAGTGTCTGTGTCACTAAGCAACCTGGTACCAATGATACCATCAACATTGGTAGTTGAAGGCTCATCCAGCACTTCATCAACTATTTTGGGATTGTTCATTTGTTCCTCAGCTTGTTCTGGACCAGCAACTAGAGTCACAGGTGATTGAGCAGTGGTACCATCATTTGAAGGCTCAGCTTGTTCTGGACCAATGGTACCATCATTTGAAGCCTCCTCTGGTACTTCATCAACTATTTTTGACTTTTTTTGCTCTTTTGGCTCTTTTGCGTTTCGCCTCAACATAAACCTCAATCTCTCTATGTGCTGGAACCAAATCCAACATTTTCATAACATCCTCATCACACTTCAACGGTAACAACCCGACATCCAATGTCTCACCTGGTATCCTATAATGACACCCTGAAACCCCACCTTTGACAGCTATGTCATCTAACAACGATTCAAAGGCGTAAAAAGGTAAACATGTAATAATCAACACAATCATATCAGTCTATAACAAGATCAACATATACCCTTCCTGGTGGTGACGTAAATTTTCCACTGTGGGTGATTTTTAGAGTGAAGAAATTCTGGTTTGATTATGTGTAGAAACAATAAACATTAACACACACACACTAAAAACATAAAAATCATCTTAATGTATAATCTTATGCCTATTTGTACGGTTCATTAGGTTAACATATCATTGTAGCTAAAAACATCAATACAATTAACAATGCCCAAAGCATACCGTATATTTTATGAAGATCACAAATCGTGGAAGATCTTGCACGGTTTTTCCCAAATATTAGAGCCATCTTCTTCACTTTTTAGTTGATCGGAAAGCGTATTTGAAAACTTTAGGGCAAAAATTGCAATTGACTTTGAGCAATTGGGTTTATTAGCTTTTGAGTTAATTGATGGGTGTAATATTGGTTTAGGCGGGAACCGTGAAATGATGATACTACCCTCAGTGACTTGGCACTTAACGAGGAAACTAACGGGATTTGGCTCTCGGTGGCTTTTTTGCACTTATCCGTAACGTTAGTGGCATTTCTGCATGCTGTATGACTCGGTGGCTTTTTTGCACTTTCGCGATATGTTAGTGACCATTTTTGCAGTTTACCCCTGAAATAACTATCAATCGCATATTCACATTCATATAATCTGATCCTAAATCTTACTCGCAATATTACACCCCCATTTACATCTTCATTACACACTCTCCCACCAAACACACTTCTCAATAATGCAGCCTCTATCTATCTGTCTTTCTTTCATTTCATTTGCATACGAAACGAATCTGCCACACTTAATATCAACCATAAAAATATGAATCTTTCCTACTGCTTAAGATCTAACCAAACACAAACTACTTTTTTCTTGTTATACGATTGAGAACAGACTCAATAAGGTCACGACTACAAACACCAACACATGAACAGAATCAAACCATCCAAACCCTTTTACTCCTTTTGTTTCATGTTTATCGAAGATCAGTAAGACCACGATAAGATTTTTGATAGGTCTTGTTTGTGGAATAGCCATTGTTCTTGGTTTGTTCGTTTAGATCTATGATGATTTTCTCTCACACTATTAAGATCTTGAAAGATCTTAAAGCTATCTATGATTTATTAAAGAAAACCTGAGATCTTGTTTTCTTTCTGTTTAGGTTCGAGTCTTGTTTGTTTATTGTGGTTGACTGAAATGGGGAGTGTTGTGAGGTTGTTGTTTATTATGTTGTTTAATGCTATTTCTTGTTCACCTCTTTATTTTCCGTTCTCTGTTTTGGTCCAAGGACAACCAAGAACAAACGAGCTCAAAACACGAGCCGAGCTCGAACTTTATAGAAACGCATCATAAACGAGCCGAGCCCGAGCCCGAGCTCGAGCTTTATATATCATAATACGAGCCGAGCTTGAGCTCAAATCTTAAGGCTCGAATCGAACCGAGCTCCAGCTCAAGCTTTCTAAAATATAAACGAGCCGAGCTCGAGCTCTGGCAGGCTCGGGCTCGGCTTGGCTCGTTTCCACCCCTAGACATATATGACGAGTGTTTTGAAAACAAAACAGGCCAGCTCAACCAGGAACCCGTTGGTCGGAAACCGCCTGGCTGAACCGGACAAAACTAAAAAACACCACAAAAAACGAAAACCATTTGAAAAACCAGTTCGTTGTCTGAATCAAGCCCAAGGCCCACTAATCACACGCTCGGATCAAGCCCAAAACAGTTCGCGAACTCAGCATTGACAAGAACAGCATAAGCCCAAGCCAAACTAGGCCTGGCAACTATTCTCAGGTAGCATAGTACATGAACAAAGAGACAAGTGCTACAACTGTCGCTAACGGTTAAGATGTACGAGTCTGACATAGCACAGTGAGGAACACACGATTTGCAAAACAGGAGAGCAGAGCACTCTCCTGTACGAGCCAAGGGACGCATGACACTTGTCTTCCTTTTCTACGCTCAGATGATCAATACATGACTCTCTTGCAGCCGTTGATCATCCCAAAAGGGTTTATCTCTAAACCCTACAAGCCTCTTTATAAAAGAAGAGCAACACACACAATCACATACGTTTTTCACACACTTGGACAAATACTGCCTCACAGCAGTTCAATATGGTTTTTAATTAAGTGTTACCTGAACTTCTTGATCTATATCAATCTCATCGGGTCGTGACCAATGTTTGTTGTAATGGTTGTCGTGAGTGACATGCATGGTCACCGAAGCTCGGTCACGATGACTTCGTTCGGCCTAAGAGAAGGAAGTATGTTAAAGTTAGATGACGAAATGTCATGACTCTTTTGTGTTATGGGATCTATCAAACCTAATGTTCAATGTTAAGCAATCAAAGTTGTGTCATATAACGTTATGCGATGCAGCTTCTTCTTCCCTTTACTTTTAGGGAGGTGATATCTCCACATAGTAATTTACTTCATACACATAATTTTAGTGGGACCTACATAAATTTTACAAATAAAATTTATGTAGGTCCCACTAAAATTATGTGTATGAAGTAAATTCTTATGTGGAAATATCACTACCCTTACTTTTATTATTATTATTATTATTATTATTATTATTATTATTATTATTATTATTATTATTAAGTGAATGAGAAAAGAAAGAAAATCTCGATTAAATAATACAATTTTAAGGATATAATGATTATAATCACCCGAAAACAAATGCTTAGATAGGTAACTTTATACTTACTCTTCAGTATAAAAATACGTGTTATTCAAGTCGATTTAATTTCTAGTTCTTTCATTATATTTTAATGTTTTAAACATGAAATGATCTAAGCATGGCATTTGTCATTATTTATTCTATTGTCGAACGTTGTTCTTAAACAATAATAAAAATACTACAATTCAAGTTTGTACTCCTTCAGCTGGTTGTTGCACGATTAAGTTTGCGAATAATACCATTCTTATATTGTTTTATAGCTAAAATGTCCATTTTCTTAACAGTTAAGAATGACGATTACAATTTCAAGAACCTTCTGTGATTAGATTTTTCTTTTAATTTGACTATACCATATGTCAATTATTTATATAAAAAAACTATAGTATAATATAACAAATTTTATTATTTATGATTAACTCCATAAGAAAATTACAAGCAACATAACAATGTTTCTTTCGTAAAGTTTGTGCCTACTTACCTAAATGATAGCTATAGGTTTTTCTTACAATCCAAGTTATTTTCCAAATATATATGATTGAAATATTGTGTTTGTTTAAGTTTAACACCTTATTTGACTTGATTTACATTTTATAATCATTTCTTTTTCTAGCTTAATTAGGAATATTTATGTCATAGTTAGCTTATAAGTTAAAGAAAACAAACTAATACGAGCGTTGCAAGATATAAATTGAGTCAAACAAACTCATAAACTTGTAAATAAGCATATTAGACACCAATAAATTTTTACTGTAAAAATAAGCTTGAACAATGTTTTTACTCGGCGACAACCGGTCACTAACATGAAACGAGGAGGAACTTAGTTTTTATTTTATTTTCCATACTTTATCTATTTTTAATTCTTACCCGTCGATCATAGGAACTATGCTCCTAGAAGCATTCAAATTTTTTACTTTTATTCACTTTTAACGCAAAAATGTTTTATCGATAAATTATGTATTTTTAAGATGATTTGTCGTAACGCGCATCATCATTTCCCCGCTTAGGCCAGATGTTGTAAGCTAGGGTTAAAACCACGAGTGGTAGCTCCACCATCACGAGTGGTCATTGTTACACCAACGCCATTATTATGAGTGGTATATGGGTTTGAATATTAATACGGCTAAATTATTAGTAACGGGAATATAAATATCAAATGGTAAGCACGAGTTAATGTGATATGAAAATAAATATATGTGATTCTACTTATAACAACGACTCATGCAATTGCTATTTATGATCAAACATGAGAAGTAAATAGCACAAGCTTATGAAAATACAATTTTTCAAACAAAAAGGTACATTAGTAAATATGGTATGATGGTTATTCATAATCAAGGAAATGAATCAATCAAAGCTATCTAAATATGCTACATATTTTATCGAAAATATAAGTAAAAGAAATACGACAATTACAAAACACATCGTAAATTGATAGCATGAGTTTGCAAAACTAAAAGCATATATCACTAACATCTAATGCAAGTCAAATATAATCATGTGATTTTACTTGAATAATAAAATACAATTTTTAATCCAAAAGCATTCTCCTAAAATAATAGGTAAATTATAACATATATACATATGATTTTTTATTTTTAGTCCACCAAGTAAAACCAATTGAAACATGTTAAGTGATTTATTTCTTAATCGATAATAATACATAATCAAAACGAATTTTTAAAAACCCTGTGCGCGCACAGGTATTATAACTAGTTAAGTTATGTAAAGATTTAATATATTAGACATTTTTATGCTAAGTAAACATCAAATAAGTTTCTACTATGGTTAACCAAAGTATGAATCTTTATCATAAACCTAATTATAAACTGAACGCTTTTAAACTATCACCTCAGCCTTATCAATATGTGTAATTATGTTAATATTGTTGGCCACATGGGAAGACTGTTATACTCACTTTTTTACACGAATATAATCAATATAATGATATATATTCCAAGAAGATAATCTGCAAGTGGCAGATGAGATCTCACACTCAAACATAGAAAAGAAAAAGTCTTTTGTTAAATCAGATCTATCCTACCACCGCCAATATTTTACGATGCATGTTCAACATTGCTGGTATTATATGACAACCTCGAATATATAAATATTTTAAACCTTTCTGTTACCTAAATTTTTGATGAGGAGTGTATTTCTTTTTTATATGCATGATTGATTGGTGTTATTTCAATAAGTGCTAACAAAGAAAAAATTCCACATGCACTATTTCATCACGTCACATTGTACGTGCTTTTTCTTTTTATTGTAGCTTTTGTTATTCTGATATCAAGTTGTTATTTATTTTTATACTCCATAACTGAAAGATTCATATTCATGAACAAGCTACAATAAAAAGAAAAAGCACACATGAACAAGCTAAGGGGGTTCATTTGTACCAGATAGTTACCACTCACCTAATCACAATATTTCATAAATAGATCATCCAATAATTACCAAAAACATATACAGTAATATGTTTTTATCAAAACTAGAATGAGATGTCCATCATCTTGCCACTTGAAAAAAAATCATATAGTTGTTACATGATATGACAAATAAACCAACTCCGAGACACAAGAACATGCAAACCCTTTTTTGTATTAAGAAAGACAAGATCTTAAAAGAAGACTCTATTTTTATGCTATAGCATCAAAAATAACAACTCACAATAATTCGACTCATTTATGAATCCACTAGCACCAAACCGAAAGTGGTAATGGGTGAATCTTAAAGCAACAAAAAATTGAATGTAAAATTTTATGGAACTCCTACCAATGTCTAAAGACTAAAGGGATCATTATTAAGTTATTATAACGCATCCATTATCTACTTTTGCTTTATAATCCAAAAAGCATTTCAAGTGTAAAGTTTCACCCCCCACATGTCACTTTATACTCGTTTTGAGATAAAATTTGATTAAATATGTCTTCCTAGATTTCCGTTTGAAACATAAAACCAATGACCTAAAGAAAGACGAGTAGAGTCCACTAGAAAAGCAACAACAAAATTGGAATGTGACATTAGCCACACCCTATTAGGCAATCTTTTTTAAAGATAGGTTTTCTTTAGTTAGCCTGGGGCGTGGGTACTCTGACTCAGATGTACGCGACTTAATCGAGGGTATTCTCCGACCGTTTCCAACATTCTTTTGGCCACCCTCAAATATACTAAAAAAAATTTAGAATTGCAGTTTTTTATTTACCACACAAAACGACATTACAAAAGAAAAGATCCCTCTACAAGATATAGAAGGGGACCATCAGAAGAACCAACAAAGCGAGAAAATAAAAGAAAAAAAAAATAACCTAACTTACAAATAAGCACAACCAGAAACTAAAAGATATAAACCCCCGCAGCTAGAGATCGGCTTGATGTTGGATGTAATCCGTCACTCTCACATATAACGTGTTTGAAACAATCCAACTGCTAATCAAATCCTCCCACTTCAAATATCCTAGCAGAGGAACACCCTTCCTTGAACTAATATGAATTTGCGACCCGTTCCTTTTAAATACCACTTAACTTATGTCCGTCCAAATAAAGTACAACACTGATCAAACAAACCCTTTCCATATATTTAGCATACCTACATCCCACAACTCAAACACCCTATCCCAAATCGGCTTAACTTTCGGGCATGGAACAAAGCAATGATCCTACAATTCGATTGACTCCTCACAACGGGCATAATGCCGAATGTAAGTCAATACCATGTTGTCAATAACTACTCGAGCTGGGATTCTCCTATGATACAAACGCCAAACAAAGATGCACACCTTTTGGAGTAATTATTGCTCATTATATTCTTTAGTATTCTATTTACTTGTCATTTTTCTATACCATAATTTTAACTAAGCGGCATCGGTGAAAGCAGCAACAACAAAAGAACCAAAACTTGATTGGTGTGCAGTCAAGTTATCAGTACATGGTATGAAAATAATTCAGTTTTCCTCCCAGTTTGTTACATGCACCCTGATTCGGCTTCGTTCCACAAAGGGATCTTTTTTCTTTTTGTTGATAGAGTGCATAAAAGGGTTGGTTGGTTCTAATCAGCACCCATATAAGCACTCATCCTTGGGTCTATTTCTGAACTATGATTCTTGGTCAAGTCCTTGTAAGCCAGTCCATCTTTGAACTGGTATGGCAAAATGCATAGAGGCATAGAGCAGTTAGGCGTATAATAAACCAAATCGACTTGCATCTTGGGTCAAGTGAGCTGGGAGTGATAGAACCACAAGCACTTGTTTTATTGGCAAGTACGTTAATGATGAGGTAACGAAGGATAAAGATAATTTAGGATGTCACATCGTTTGTTGACGCAAACAAATTCGAGAAAACTTCAAAAGCTGGACCTCTGATACTTTTTGTCTCATGGTGTTGTTCCCTAATGAAACTTCCTTTATTTAGTTTGCCATCCACTTCTCGTGGTCTGTTAGAAAAGTACATACAGCACATTAGAACACTCTTGTTGACAAACTCTCCAGATGATACAAGTCTTGGTTTCTTACTTTATTGGATAAGATTCGACAACACATTAAAACGCCTTTGCCGGCAATCCCCACACATCTAGGGCTTCTCAAAAATACGACATCTCAGCAGACCCAAGGCTTTTGGCCTAGTGGGATGTGAGTGTGCGCACCAACATAAAGGTTGTGAATTAAAGTATAGTTGAAGACATTTGTGAGATAGGTGGGCGAAAAATATTTGCTACAAAGTTTTACTTGGCCCATTGGATAAAAAAACACAACCCAAATAGCCAGCGGATGCAAGAAACCACCACTAAACTAATCACTCTTTCTAAATTGAAAATGGCATACAGCTTCTTGTTAAATTAAGAGACTGCACAACCACTAGATATTACAGAAGTATGTGTACTAAAAACTCAGGAAAGTAACAATCAGCGGCTCAAAATGAGTCAAAGGAGATAGAAATACATTCAATGGATAAACTACAAGGGCAAGAAAACAACATAACTATTCAAATAAGGATTAACGGTACATTAAGTGCTCCTCATGCAGCCAGACTATGGATAATTCATCCATCTGGTTGTAAGACCGAGCCAGCCAAAAGGGAAACGAAGGAGATAACCATGCAGTTAGGCGGTGTTCGGTTTGCAGTCAGAAATAAATTACGAGTTTGAGCTTACTAACAAGGGAAAATGAGAATGAAACCGCGCAAGTATTTCTAAAACCAAACCCTTTGCATATGGAGGATTCCCAATTTTTCGGGTATCAACCCCAATCAAGCCCCATACTTCCAAACCAAGCACCCCTCTAATTAGACCACACATGGACCAAGCCAAGCCTATTACCAGTATAGATCTCATTACGTTCTTCATCATAGAAAAGAGCAGTGATATCTTCCAGGGCCTCTGAAACAGAGCTTGTGATCCTTCTACCCTGGATTCGCTGCTTTGAGTTGCACGTGCATCTTTTGCTACTAGACCCACTAGCTTTGTTAATGCTACTGCAAAGACAGTCATCTATTATTGCACCATTCATTGCCTTTACTTTAGCAAGGCATTTTCCTGTCAGAATATTGCTTATATTGATGGAACCTGCTGCTGCATTAATAAACAGAATGTGATCAGAAAGAAACAATCTATAATTTTAGTATGCTATCATTTCAAATTGTAGATATCGGCCACAGCTCTATCAAAGATAATTAAAAAGGTATATCAAAAGTTTAATATTTCCATAAGTTTCAGAATCATTAAAATCAGCTTTGCAACAGCATATTATAAGATGAATGGGGAATACTTTTCTGTTCTTGTTTCGATATGCTTTTTTTTTCTTTTTTTCTTTTCTGTTCAATTTTATTAATTCCGCATGCTATCATATCAAAACGTAGATATCAGCCACAGCTCTATCAAAGATAGCATTTAAATAGGTGAACTGGAAAGTTACCATTTCCTTCAGTTTCAGACTCATCAGAATCAGCTTTGCAGTAAGATATTATAAGATCCTGATCACTCGTAATATATATGTTGTTAGTGTTGCAGTCTGGATGCCACAGTAAATGATCTTCAAATGAAGTCACAAGCTCCCCACGGAAGTTCCAAACAGCCACTGTTCTGTTTCTGAATGTCAAGAACAGCTGGTTCTCATATAGAAATATGAAGGCTGATGGTGTCATAAATTCTGTTCTGCTAACTTCTGTTAACTCAGAGTTTCGTACCTACATAAAGAGATGGATTACTTAATAGATTTCAAACTGAGCAGGGGCAGCAGGGTTGTTTTAGGTCAAAGACGCTTCTTTTTTTTTTAAAAAAAGGGCGAATACAATTGATACAAAAACATTATTTCAATAATCATCAGATTCTGCAAACAAAAATGCTAGTCTTTATCATCAAAAATATCCATTTGACCAGTTAACGATCATACAACCTAACTCAGATGGACTAGTTCATAAGTAAATCGCTCTATCTGTCATAATAACAAAATGGGGAAATAAGAAAGATCCTTACATCAAGAATCTGAAGATTTTCATTCTCTTGCTTGACAAGAAGCTTTTCATTAAACTGCTCAATAAAATCCACCTTCTTATTTCGATGAAGGAGATGGTTGAAAGTTTTCAGAACAGTTCCATCTTCAATGGAGAGAATCTTTAATGGGACATGACCACTAGCTTTATTAAATATCAACAACATGATTCCAGGGCTGTTTTTGAAAATTAAAACATAATGTCAGGGACAATACGTTGTAAACATTACATTACGTACATAAGTATATTATATAACAATAAAAAGAGCAGATGTTTACCTAATTTTGATTTCTTGTACATTTTTATCTGATATGGAGTACAACATCATGTAGTTTTTCAAATCAAACACCTTGTAAATGCTGAGAAAAGCAAAAACAGATATTAAACTCACCCCAAGAAACGGCAACATTGCACAGAAAGATAGTAATCATACTCTTTAAAAATTTACCTATCTTGTGCTGAGAAGGTAAGTACTTTCCCGTTCACATCATCAAACTCGACAAAACCAGGCCATTTCAAAGACTCGGACTCAAAAAGAGCAAAACCTGCATCTGGCTTACCCCTCCGTATGTATCTGACATATTTGAAGGTACAACAAACTTAGTACTAAATCCTGTAAGATACATAGAACAGCATTATAACATAACAGGTTAGATTTCACGTACTCGATCCCTGTCGTTCTACATTTCAAGGAACTAAAACTGTCTGATGCATAGACCGAAACCGTAATGAGTGAATCATTGTTCTTATTGTAAAACAAGCTTCTTATAACTTCATCAGGGCTAACATTCAGAAAGCATATTCGCTGGTTGGTTTCTGCATTAAATAAATATCACGTCAAACACCAACTTCCCTCATTCACTACGTATTTCAAGAAGTCTTTTTTCTGCTAAATAATTAACCTCGACTAAATGCAGCACAGATTCCAGATTGTGCAAGAGCAAAAACTATATCGCGAGCAGCAACAATCTCAACAATTTTCGACCTCTTCTTAAGAAACGGCAATACCATAGAGCAGTGTCCCTTTGGATCATGGGTATCATACTCCTCCTAAAGTCATCAATCATTTAATTATAAGTTAACGAGATAAGAGTCACTTCTCAATGGAAACTTACCAATAAACCAACTCAAAAGTAAGAATGTTGAACATGTCTATCAAGTCCTTAATTTCGTTAACTAAGTTAATTATGGCAAATGTGAATCTTAACACTTTTACAGCATAAATATAATGTACAAACTAAGAAAAATGTTAAAAGGTATTACTTGCTTCACAACGAGAGTTCATCAATACACCAACTCAAAAAAGAATATTAAACATACCCATTAAATACTTAATTTTTTATAACTAAATTTTACATGATTTAGATATATCTTATAACTTTTTAAGAAGGCAGCTATAAGGTACGAACAAAGAAAAACAAACACAACCTATAAGCATTGAATCTTAAACCAACAGGCATTACTTTATTAGATAACGCTTCAGCAAACGAGCAGTGATTGAAACTTATTAGTTACAGTTTCAAGCGTCTCAAGATCCAAAATAAAAGAAATATGCATGATAAGTACTTAAACGTAAATACAAACCAGCAGTAAACTTCTAAAAGCCAAGTGATTGGATTCTCTTTTAATTCTACTTACAGGGTATTTGTTTAAGCTTATTTGGTGAGATTTTATAGCAAACATAAACATGTTCTAGTTCTTTAATGAGCTAAATAACTTGGGCCTATGAGCTTATTAGGGGATTTGGTTAGCCCATATTTGTGACTTATTTGAGAGGGCTTTAGGCTTAGATGCTTATTTTAGTCATTTTGCAAACATAACATAATCCAAACACCTTTGCTTATCAGCTTATTATCATAGTCTACTTATCCAAACAATCAGCAACAACTTATGTGAGCTTATTTATCATACGCCAATAACTGCTTACTAAGGGGTACTTGTTTAAGCTTACTTGTCCGGCATATACGCTTATCACACTTTTGAAAAGCTAAAAAGCTCAATTTTAACGCTTGCGAGCTTATCAACTTCAGCTCATGAACTCAAACAAGTTCATAAGCCCAAAAAAAGTGAACTTTTTAGGTTTTCAAAAGTTCAATAAGCTCATCAACCGGACAAACAAGCTAAAACAAACACCCCCTAAAATTTAGCAACACTCACTTAAAGCATCTCATCCACATTCAAGCTAGAAGCCTAAAACACAATCATTTCCAAAATTACATCATTTCCAGCTTCAACGCACAATACATAAACTATCAGCAACAACTTATGAGCTTATTCATCATACGCCAATACGGGGTGCTTGTTTAAGCTTATTTGTCCAGCATATAAGCTTATTGCACTTTTGAAAAGCTAAAAAGCTCAAATTTTAAAGCTTTGCAAGCTTATCAACTTGAGCTTATGACAATACGGGGTGCTTGTTTAAGCTTACTTGTCCGGCATATAAGCTTATTCCACATTCAAGCTAAAACACAGTCATTTCCAAAATTACATCATTTCCAGCTTCAACACGCAACACATAAACTATTCAAATATCAAAAGAACTCAAAACAACGCAGCAAAAAGAAAAAACAAAGAACCTGCAGTCTAATATTCCTAAACCGCTCTTGAGCATCACACATACTAAACGACCTATCGCGTCTAGAACAAATCTCCCTCCTTTGCAACTTCTTAACACTATTCAAAAACCCCTCACCACATCCACCCCTCCTTCGCTTTTTCGCCACTACTCTCCGCCCATTACACGGCCTAGGACTCGCTGTTATCCTCCTCCCATCCATTTTTCCCTTACCCCAAACCCTAACCCTAACCCTAACAATAAAAAATCACATATACACAATATCTACCTTCCTGAGCTCAATACAACACATCTCATTATTCAATATTACAATATTTATATCAGAATATAAAATTAATCATATTTATTTTACTTATTTAAAAATTTAAAATAACAATTAAATTGAACACAATTAACGGTTCAATACTTATTTAAAGATACTAATTCAATCAATTGTTTTAATTTTAATTTTATTTTTTTAAACAAATAATTAAAAAAAATAAAATAACTCAGGACCGTTGAAAAAAAAATTGGGGGTTTTGGATTGTTAATGGTCAATTAAGCACAAATTTGTGAGTGTGATTTTGTAAAGTTTATATTTCTCTCTTCAGAAAAAAAGGATGAGAGAGTGTAATAAGTTAAAAATGGAAATGAAATGAAATGTTATGTTGGGTTTTATCATGTCTTTGAAGTCCGTGTAGTAATGATTTTGAATTTGGATTTTATTGTTTTTGTACTTGTGGTTTTGGGTGTTCATATATGGTCCCTATATTTTGTGAATGGAGTATATGAGTACTTTTAGGCGGTGACCCGGGTCACCAACTGCCACATCAGCTTTCTCTCTTCGGTGACCAGACATGACCAAGTTGCCACAGTGGTGACTGACCATTTTTTTTTCAAACATTTTTATTTATTTATTTATTTCTTTTGTTTTTTCTTTTTCACCCATGCATGCATGCATGCCATCTGTTTATTCATGCAAAGTAATTCAAACAATGTTATTATACTACTAGTTCGTGACCATTAGACACCTAAATAACAAGATTTACACATGCCAAGATGCCAGGCCTTTAAACCTCATGATAGGCGTGCCCGCGCAATCGCATGTGTGTTATTTTCCATACTATACAACCAGATTTACACTTCATTACCACCCTTAAACAAAAACTATATCCTGCTATTTGCAGGCAGAAAACTTGTTTGTAGCCATAGAGGAGAACACCACGGAAATCCGATTGTATTCATGTATTACACACCAAGATGACGAAATTGTATTCATTTTCTTCCAAGTAGCTCGTATAAACCATACAGAAATTTGTTTTTTTGTGTCAAATGATAAGATTTTTGAAAGTTTGTTTGTATCAAACATCGGTCGTGATTTAGACCGATAGTCTTTTTTGTGTTGCTCGACCGATATGTGACCAGAAACCCACATTGGGCTCGACCGATGTGAATATCGGTCACCCTTGATAATCGACCTATTTTTTGCGGTCGACTGTGCTCAGCCTTAGTTTTGGTCATGGCTTGATTTGAAAAAGGTTTTCGATTCTCACGATAGTTTTTGTTAGTATCAATATTCGTGTAAGTTTCGCTTTATAAACATAAGAAATGTAAATTAAACTCGCAACTTTGAGTATAATAATGACATGCTCTGAACCATCATATTAAAAATATAAAGTGCAAAGTTAAAGTAAAATTTTTGGTAATTAATATTAAGGGAAAATTTTTATAGTTACATAAGTTTAAAGACAAAATATAAACTAAAAGAATTTAATGCGACTAAATTATAAATTATTATTCAATAAATATTCAATTTTTATAACTAAAAGAATTTAATGTGACTAAATTATAAATTATTATTCAATAAATATTCAATTTTTATAATGTGTTGAAAAAGGGGATGTAATGGGCTGGAACGTTAATATGACAAGTAGTCAGAGGGTAGCTGGGAAATGACATAAATTAGAAAGACAAACTTACCCTCGTGTGAGTTGCACGTGAGGTGGGAGATAACGAGCAAACCTAACGACGTTAGCGAATTTAGACCATTCGTGTAATTTTTATGATATTTCGTACTAGCCAGGTGAATTTTGCGATTTTGGACCATTCACGAACTCTGGCCAAACCACATCGACTATTGGTGTAATTTATTCTAATATTAAATAAATCTATTTTTTTTCTGTTCTTTTTTTTCTTTTGTAAAATGGGTGACTGAAATTTATCCCTAATAGGTGCGTTTAGTATGTATCAATGGGAATGGAGGAATGATTTGATAGGCTTAGAAAAATAGTTTTTAATATTTGGTAAACAAATTGGAAATGAGAATAAATAATCAAAATATGAGGAGAAAGATACATTTTTATCCCATTCCACCCTACCACACTTTGAAATTATTAAACTAGTGGTTTTTGTTATTCTTTCATAAGTTAGGGTGTGTTTCTTTTTTTTATATACGAGGAGAAATAGTGGAACCCACAAATTTAATATTATTACTTTTTTAAATGAGACACACTTTTTCTATTAATTGATCTTATTCCCCAAGGCAAAATTTATAAGGCTGGACACAATAAGGCGGGTCGCGACCCTCTTTTTTTCCTGCCACGTCAGCTTTCTCTCTCCAGCGACCTGCAGGCGATTCAGTGCCACAGTAAGGTGACCCGCATAAAAAGTGGGCATTTGTTTTTTTATGTGTGTATGTATTTCGGTCAAGACCACGACCGACTAGTGTTTTTTTTTCTCCCTGACTCGGTCGCGACCAAGTATCAACAATAAGGAGGACCGAGTGAATAGTGGAAGACCGACTCGGTCGTGAGATCTATTGCGTCCAGCCTAAGATCCTCCCCATATAGAGGCTCATATAGGCATATAGGCTTGGGCCTCACTATCTCTCCTCGTATAGAAAAAAAGAAACACACCAAAGTATATATTTTAACAACTATTAAATTGATACCCAAAAATATATAAACAAGCCAAACAACATCTTATATATTATAATACTTATTTTCTTTCCACCCTAGTTTCAGACTAATACCGATCGTGATTGCTATTTGCAACCCAAACGCGCCCTTTTAAAGTCGGGCTTCGGTTCAAATTGAAATTTGGAAGCTTGTCCTTGTAATATTGCATTGTTATCAATACATTCCTTGTTTATAAAATGCAAAGATTATTATTGCTAGTGCAAAAAGTGTGATGGGTTAGGATTGGGCTTAGTAATGTTCTGGTTACGCTCGTCGGACACCCCGTATAGTAAGTTATGCACTAATTCAAGTGAGTGTTTGATCCCTGCACAAATGAGAGTAAACCGTTAGCCTTATCGTGGGGATGGACCCCACGATTAAGCTCCGGCGTGAGAGTAAGCACTCATGTTGTCAAAGAAATATGAGTGTATTGGGATGAGTGAGAAAATCATACCTCGAAAGTGTGTGTCGAGGTTTCATTTTATAGCCGGTGGAAATGCTAGGGTTTCCTAGTATTTCGCATATTGCTGTAGTAGCCGAGATGGGACCCTTGTCGGGCAAAGGTCCGCAGCTTAATCGAATGTTTGCGGACATGGATCACTTTCCAGACCGGGGGCCGGTCCGTGATCGTACTTCGGGAGTGCCGCCCAGACTATCCATATACGTCTTCGTGTACCCGATCCGTGCCTTGCTCGTGGCTTGGGCTTTGGTGATATCTGATTCTGTTGGTTTGTGGGCCGGAGCCTAGTTATGCGTGATGCGGTCCAAGCCTACTGTCCGTACTATACATCATCAATTATGTTTACTACAGTATTTCTTTTAATCATCAACATTTCTGTCTAATATAATTTAATTTTTNATTTTTATAGTTACATAAGTTTAAAGACAAAATATAAACTAAAAGAATTTAATGTGACTAAATTATAAATTATTATTCAATAAATATTCAATTTTTATAACTAAAAGAATTTAATGTGACTAAATTATAAATTATTATTCAATAAATATTCAATTTTTATAATGTGTTGAAAAAGGGGATGTAATGGGCTGGAACGTTAATATGACAAGTAGTCAGAGGGTAGCTCGGAAATGACATAAATTAGAAAGACAAACTTACCCTCGTGTGAGTTGCACGTGAGTTGGGAGATAACGAGCAAACCTAACGACGTTAGCGAATTTAGACCATTCGTGTAATTTTTATGATATTTCGTACTAGCCAGGTGAATTTTGCGATTTTGGACCATTCACGAACTCTGGCCAAACCACATCGACTATTGGTGTAATTTACTCTAATATTAAATAAATCTATTTTTTTCTTTTCTTTTTTTCTTTTGTAAAATGGGTGACTGAAATTTATCCCTTTTTAGTATGTATCAATGGGAATGGAGGAATGATTTGATAGGCTTAGAAAATAGTTTTTAATATTTGGTAAACAAATTGGAAATGAGAATAAATAATCAAAATATGAAGAGAAAGATACATTTTTATCTCATTCCACCCTACCACACTTTGAAATTATTAAACTAGTGGTTTTTGTTATTGTTTTATAAGTTAGGGTGTGTTTCTTTTTTTTTATATGAGGAGAAATAGTGGAACCCACAAATTTAATATTATTACTTTTTTAAATGAGACACACTTTTTCTATTAATTGATCTTATTCCCCAAGGCAAAATTTATAAGATCCTCCCTATATAGAGGCTGATATAGGCGTGGGCCTCACTATCTCTCCTCGTATAGAAAAAAAGAAACACACCAAAGTATATATTTTAACAACTATAAAATTGATACCCAAAAATATATAAACAAGCCAAACAACATCTTATATATTATAATACTTATTTTCTTTCCACCCTAGTTTCAGACTAATACCGATCGTGATTGCTATTTGCAACCCAAACGCGCCCTTTTAAAGTCGGGCTTCGGTTCAAATTGAAATTTGAAAGCTTGTCCTTGTAATATTGCATTGTTATCAATACATTCCTTGTTTATAAAATGCAAAGATTATTATTGTTAGTGCAAAAAGTGTGATGGGTCAGGATTGGGCTTAGTAATGTTTTGGTTATGCTCGTCGGACACCTCGTATAGTAAGTTATGCACTAATTCAAGTGAGTGTTTGATCCCTGCACAAATGAGAGTAAACCGTTAGCCTTATCGTGGGGATGGACCCCACGATTAAGCTCCGG
The DNA here is from genome assembly GCA_014162995.1 of Artemisia annua. Classification (NCBI taxonomy): domain Eukaryota; kingdom Viridiplantae; phylum Streptophyta; class Magnoliopsida; order Asterales; family Asteraceae; genus Artemisia; species Artemisia annua. Next base: position 13,831 of record LBNU01002817.1, on the reverse strand, counting down.
CGTGAGAGTAAGTACTCATGTTGTCAAAGAAATATGAGTGTATTGGGATGAGTGAGAAAATCATACCTCGAAAGTGTGTGTCGAGGTTTCATTTTATAGCCGGTGGAAATGCTAGGGTTTCCTAGTATTTCGCATATTGCTGTAGTAGCCGAGATGGGACCCTTGTCGGGCAAGGGTCCGCAGCTTAATCGAATGTTTGCGGACATGGATCACTTTCCAGACTGGGGGCCGGTCCGTGATCGTACTTCGGGAGTGCCGCTCAGACTATCCATATACGTCTTCGTGTACCCGAACCGTGCCTTGCTCGTGGCTTGGGCTTTGGTGATATCTAGTTCTGTTGGTTTGTGGGCCGGAGCCCAGTTTGCTTGTAGGGCCGGAGCTCAGTTATGCGTGATGCGGTCCAAGCCTACTGTCCGTACTATACGTCATCAATTATGTTTACTACAGTATTTCTTTTAATCATCAACATTTCTGTCTAATATAATTTAATTTTTTTGGGCAGATATGATTGCAACCCATCTTACGGAGTAATACATTGCGAAACAAGGAAGATATGAACCCTAACAATGTGAAAACAAGGACGATCACAAAACCTTACTTAAGTTCACACAAACATAAACGAAACTAAACTTAAACATCGGTTAGCATCTCGAAACTACCTACAAAAAGATGGACGGAATTGCAAAACTACATCTCAAAATTAAGCAGCCCAGCTGGTTTTAACTTGATTCCGGCTTAACCCATTACTCATTTAGTCATTTTCATCGTATTTGATTAACAATAAACAAATCTCCAGTTCTATATAACAGTAGTTCGATCTATATTGCATAAATAAGTGCACGCCAAGATAAAATTAAGAAATGATATAATGTAGTATGGTTTTTTATATGCATTCACTAACAGCAACCCCTAGCAAGAATAGGTCGCACAGTGGAAGAAGTTTTTCTAATCTAACAATATAGATTACATACATCAAATAACCCTATTTCCTAAACAACATTATCACTGTACAAACTGACAGGAATTTCTAAGTGTTGTGATAATATTTGTACTCCAATATTCATGTGGCACAGCTCAAGATGCTTATGAGTTTTTTATACTGCTGCTTGAAGTGGTTGTGATTCTATTCTATTGAAGAAGACACTTGTCAAGAAGTTATCAACAATCGCAACAAACTCCTGTGGCTTTTCCTCCTGAGGCAAGTGACCACATTTCTTTATTATTTCAAGGCGAGATCCAGGGATGGCTTGTGAAAGTCTCACTGAGTTCCAAGATGGTACAAGACGATCACTATCACCCGTCACAATCAGAACTGCTTCATAGGTCAAAACATTTATAAGTCCCTTGACATAACTGAATCAAAGATGTAAATATATATTCTGTGATTATGCTATTTTCGTTTGTTCATCATTATTGCTACGAGTGTCAAAATGGGTTGGGTTGACCCAAAAACATTTTGTTGGTCCACTTTAATATGAATATAAGAGGTACATAATTACATTTGACCCATTTACATTTACAGCTAAACTTTTGATTACACGTGTCTTGGATAAAATATAAACCATAAGTAAATGGTTCAAAATTTCCATTATTACTTAATTTTATTGTCCGCCGTGTGATTCGTAAACTGAGACCCACAAATTGACATAAAACTATAATGAACCTCCACTTCTTGCCTTGTTTAATAATGTTTTGAATGCAATTGATCAGCAATAACTCAAACTTATTTACGGGATTAATAATGTTTTTAAAACGAAACTTAAGAAAGATGGTGCAAGCATACGAACCTGGACATGAGATTTCATTCAATCTTTCTGAGGGATTTGATTCGGGCAATGAACTAGCAACCATCTCTGCAGTGAATTCCAAAAGAGCCCTATCCCAGCCTTTCGTTCGCAAAGGCTACAAACAGTCACAAGAATACAAGATGATCAAAACAGATAGAGAAGACTAGCTAATACTACATATATTTTAGAAAGTCTAAGTTTGGCTTTTATGTATCAAATGAGTTACTTCTTGCACTTTAAAAAAAATCAGGTTTGGATGGTATTTTCTGCATTTGAATTTCCACAATTGTCCCTAGTTATTTTTCTAAAAAGTTTTCTGTTTCTTTGGCGTTCATGCAAAAAACCACCCATTAGTTTGCAATGAAAAGGCAAACAAGATAGTTCAAAAGGCACTAATAGGATGATTCTTTTTGGCGGTTGTGTGTGTGAGACAAAACATACTTACTCTGGTATAGGTCTCAAGAATGCTGTCAGTAACTTTGCTTGCATCATACCAAGCATTTTTTATGCCGGCTATTCCAAATTTATCTATAACCATCCTTACCTAACAATAACACAAACTAATGTTACAGCTCTTCAGACATGCTATAATTGAATACCAAATTTTGCTATGCATCGCAAAATAAAAATTAGTCTCATTACCAGCATTACAGCAATGCGGGACCTAAGGAAAGCAGATAAAGCTTTCTTGTACAGTGAATCAACCATGCTAGCCATTCCTTTGAACAAATTAATTATGGCTCGTAATAGGAATCTAGAGAACGTTGATACAATACCGAACAGATTGAAACCGGGGTTTTTGGGAGTATCTGAACTTGAACTGTCTTGCTGATCATTTTCTTTGACTTTTTTGGGCGGAGTCAACGGAGCTATAATTGCAGGGGCGACAAGAATCATAGCAGCAACACGTTCAGGCGCTTTAAAATATGTTTGAGCTGCTACAAGGCAACCAGCAGAATGCCTGCATCTCATTATCATTTGGTTTTCAAAAGTGTTACTTCTATTCCGCGTAAAAAATATATGGATTTTAATGCATAAAAATATCAACATATTTTTTCATTTGTTCTGTTTTAGTCATTGTATATATCTTTATATATAAATCTAATATTACTAAACATATGTTACATATATAACTATAATGCTGCCGCTTTAATATAAAATTAATCCTTTTTGAAAGTCAGGTTTTGAGGGTTTTTGTTACTAAATGACCCAAACAGGACAGAAAGCCGTCTTTTAATGACTCAAATGTACCCCATAAAAGATAAAATGATTAAAAAGGGACATATGAAAAGGTACATTGATATTTAGGTGTAACATAAAACCCTGAATTTATCAATTTATCTCAGAATATTTGACCACTTTTAACATTTTGAGTTAAATTGAACTTGATAAAAGAATATATATGTAAAACTGAACTTGGTAAAATATTTATCATGTGTGAGCCAGGATAGAAACATATATGAAAATACAGAAACTGTGCGTACCCGACCAGTATTGCTTTATCAGCACTCAAGAAATCGATGAAGTACAAAGTTGCCAGTACAGCAAATGCCATAGAATATGGATTGACCGGCTTTGTATCCTGGTCACCACTTTTTGGAGCATAATTGGATGGATTATCTACCCTTGTTGTCAATCCAAAGGCCGGTCTATCAAATGATAAAACTTTTGAGCCAGCAACTTTTGCCAAACTCTTCATAACTTCATTCCAAGAGAACAAAGAAGCTCCAAACCCGTGTAATAAGATCAATGGGTACTTAAGTTTTTCCTTTACTTGAGATGAATCGGAATCTGCTTCAGATTCTGGATCACATATTTTGTGGTGTAGTTGCAATCCTTGAAATTCACAAAAGCAGCTGTCAGGGTCGGCTAAAAGTGTAGGGTCCACTAATTCATCCTGGTCTATGCCAACTATTGTCCTTCCTTTCTTCTTCTTCTGGGCTGCGGGTAATGGTTCTGGAAATGACTAAAATGGCATCCGTCAATTACCCAAATTCTGGATGTTGTACAAGTAATAAACATTCAGAACAACATAGTTATTAAGCGAAGAAAATTCCAGAACCAATTGATTAAAAACTTATATTTATGGTTTGAAAGATCTATTAATATCTCATGATGAACAGTTAAATTCACATTGTTCCATTACATATAACTATAATATAAGCTCCATCAACGCTACACATTCTTTGTCATTTCATCCTAGTTATCAGTTGTGACATATCCGAGACTTCAAATTTGTTTCAATCCTACTTCGCACAAGATGCATCACTATGCAAGCAAAAACTTAGAGTAACTAGATACATTACATGTTTTACCGATTATCAACAATAGCAAGATGCTTGCCTTTTGTTACCAATTATAGCAACATGAGCCAAAAACCGTTGCTATTATTTACAAGAAGTTTGTAAGTAAATTGTTATACAATTGGTAACAAAATATAAGTATGTTATTGTTATTCATAATGTTGCAGTAAGTTACTATAAACCTTTAAACAGGTAAAGTCTCCTGCTATTCTAAGCACTCGAGTCAAATGAGACCAAAATTTGTCACTAACATCATAGCGGATATGGATTGGTTGCCATTAGTGCATGTGCATACAGTATTGTCATAGAAAACAAGATACTTTACATGTTTTAATTAAGATACTACGAGAATTATAACGATAGACTAACAAACGTTCCGTCATTGACAAACAAGAATGAAAGTTATTTGCGTTAATTGGTAACAAATACAAGTGTGTTACTGTTACATATAATTTTCCTAATCAGTATACATGTAAAGTATCTTGACATTCTAAGGAACAAAACCAAAATGAAACAAATTTTTTGATGTGAAGTTCATCAACTATCATAAATTCGTAGCAATGTGGAGTGATTGCATCTCCACATAGCAACGTAATTGGCTCTATTGTACCAAGATCTAGCTAAATTGCTTGAAGTAGGTAAACGTTGTTTCTTTTGAGAGGACAAATGTGATATGACGTGAGAAAGAAAGAAAGAAAACCGTTAGCCTCGTCACAGGGGAACCCCTTGTGATCAAGGCCCGATGGGCAATCAAGTATGTGTTTATATGATGCCAATTTAGACCAAATGTACATATATAAGAAAAGTGCACTTAGCGATATGGTAGAATGAGGTATTTATAGTCGTTGTAAGGTGGTGTTTGTTTTTTTGAAAAGTGCTTCTTAACAGCCTCTTAATCTGACTCATTCAGACGCGGTCAGACATTTGGGTCATTAAGTGCGTTTGTTTTTTTCTTCTCGTTCAGAGGCAGTTAGAGGCTCAAACCTCTTAACCAACAAGATGTGTAGGGGATGTCTAGTTGCCTCTTAATGTCTTTTAATGTTTATGTGTCGTAAGAATAAAATTGCATCAGATATTTTTTTACAAAAAAACAAACAATATTATTTCATTCAGATTCAGACATTTACGCCTCAGATTCAGATTCAGATGTGCGAATCAGATTCAAATTCAGACCCTCTTAATAAACAAACAGCACCTAATATGAGTAATGAAACGGTGCAGTCATTTCGTTTTCGATTTCTTTCTTGTGGGTATAACCGATTGATATAAAAAAAATTAAAAAAAGAAACACGATAAGAACTAGACCCATGAAAACTAGCTCCTGAAGAAAACACATTTCATTAAAAATTTATAAGGAGTATAAATACCCTAGTCTACAACATAGGTTAGCAGGCTTTTGTTATCTTATTGCTTCTGGTCCAATGTCATAATAAGAAAACCTACTCATCTTAGTCGCAAAGATTGTCCTTAATAAGACTGGTGATTACCTTAATTCCGAGGTCCAGACAAGCAATATGGGCGCAAAAGTAATGTTACCCATAGTAAATCATAGCAACATGAAGTAAAAACCCTAACAATGATTACAGTAGAAACAAACAGGAAAGTAAAAAATACATAGCGGTAAGAAATACTCAAATAGTATTAATTACCGGAATATTCGGCGTAAAGGAAGAGGAAGCCGCAGCTTTAACCGATAAACGCCTTTGTCTCCCAAGTTCACAACATTTCAGCCCCAAAATTTCCCGTTTAACTAGAGGAAACTTGACAACCACCGGCGTTAAGAGCTGCTGATTATAAGCTACAAACACGCTCATACTCATCAGATGTTTTATTCAAAGCATAACCGGTGGACTGGTTGTTAGTTGAGTCTCTGATAGTAATTTATAAGGGATACTGTAACTGTAATGTGATTCAGTTGTGAATACTATTAGTTTACTAAAGAGGCGGAGATTCGGAGCATTTTATACCATACAATGGAATGGATTGGTAAGTTGATAACACGCCAATTTTATCATGTGGCTTCACTCAGTTATATATTATGCGTGACTAGACTGATGATTGGCAAATAATTATGGAACTAACTACGGATTATCCTTGGGAATAACCGTCCGATTATCCTTGCGATACGAGTGAGAGAAGTGAGGAGTAAGGCAATAGATTATAAGGCCCGAGCCCGTCTGTGGGTTTGGGTCCATTAGAGTTCCCGGGTTATGTAACATATATATATTATGTCTCAATAAACATTATAACCTACGGGGTTTACATTATTCAACATGGTATCGGAGCGGGTCTGATCCTCAGACCTAGGTGGCTAAGTTGAGCCGCCTCCTTTATGTCACCCCGTCAAACCCTAGCCGCCACCCTTTATCCATGTCTGTTTTGCTTTTATTTTTGTTTCTTTGCTTTTGTTGCTGCTGCAGATGAAGATTTGTCTCCGCTTGCTGCTGTCGGATGTCTTCATCAACAAATATGCTATTTGCTTTTGCTCCTGCTTGAAGAATTGCTTCCGCTTGCTGCGGATTTATTCAACAAAAATTATGTTTTTATTGCGTTAATATTTCTTTTTTTGTTTACACTCCAATTCGAGCTGGAAGAGGACCACTACAGATTTATCATCAAATTCCCCAGGAAAAGATAATGGTTGCAATACCGTTCGGGAAATTATGATTTCCGTATCGAATCCATCTATCTACGCGCTATCGATAAAAGTAATAGCATGGACGAGAGTGACCATTGTTTTTGAGAAAAGTTGACTTCCCGGCATAGAGTGCCGATTTCTATCACGTCTTGTGAAGACTGTCGTTTATGCTGAGTTTCTGGAAATCTCTACAAACGACCTTGGGGACAAGTCGTAATAGGAATATTACATAACTTCCTCAAACGTATGGTCAAAGTAAGGGAACCGTTCGTACGTCAAGGATGAAGCTTCGAGCAAATGTTGTAACTTTGAGAAGAGGATGGGAGAGACATCCGCCTCTCCCCAAACTCTCCTAAGTTGATAAAAACAACTGGCGTCGAGATTATACTGTTCAGGACTCGTTATGGTCGAGTGTGTCGACATAACTCTCGCTGAACCGGAATTGTAGACAGTAAGTTCGCTATATTGACTTTCATTCGTGAGACCGTTGAAATGAATACTATGATCCCAAAGGTAGGGAAAGAAGATGATTAAGGTATCACCTAGAGATGGTGGAATACGTTGAGTAAACGTGAGAAATTTAATCTCTGCTATTCTGTTTCGCTTAAGAATTCTCGATGGAATCTGAATTTGTGATACATGTTCTTGCATCAGGACTTGGCAAAGTCCACAAGACTCGTGACGAATAGTCCGGAAAGACGCTTTCGGCAGAGATTGCCACTGCAAATCTGGGAATTTTCTGTTCGATGATGATGAACGTCAAACTCCTTTGAGGAGCTCGTTGGAATCCTATACATGAAAAATCTGGCGATCTAAGCCAAGTCATATCGTTGTCTTTGAGCTTTTTGGAAATTCTGTGATAGCCCTCCACTCACGTGGTGAATGTGAGGATGAAATTCAGTGAATCTATTTTATCTTTATTCGATCTTGATGAGTAATTCTAAGTGAAACCCAGGACGGGTTTCTTCTGAGGCTGGGAGGATGTGACAACTGGAAAAAAATTGAGAAACTGATTTGAAATACGATTTTATAATTAAAAATTAATCGTTAATTATATTCAAACAGTTTTCAGAAGTTATGGGAATTTGTAATTGATTATGTTGAGTTTGATTCGTATCGTTGGTTATAGATGTGAAATAATTGTCGTGGAATCTTTTCCATTGCGTTAAATAGGCACTACTTCGACTCTGGCACTAGGAAACCTAATAAATTGGAAATTTTGAGTAACGATTATGTTTTATAATTGGATGGACGTATTTATGATAACTTTTCGTGGAAAAACGATTTTAAAAATGATGGTGTGTGAGTAAACGCGTGTTGAGGAATTTTTGAATATGAGAATGAGCTCGGGATGAGGGTATCGGGATATTTTTGAAAAGTTGCGAGAATGGTCCTTGTGTTTTGTGACTAGCCGCCCATCCCCTCATTATTAGTATTATTACTACATTTTTTTTTAAAAAGAGTGACTACATATGGTCCTTGTGATAAACCTGGAAAACACAAACAAACACAACCTATTTCATCTCCCTCACCTCTCTCTTCTCCACTTGACCAAACCCTAGCCGCCCCATTATCCCGGCCACTACCGCCGCTTCACCGCCGGTCACCTCACCACACCGCCACCACCATTCGAATCCCCATCACTCCCTCTATCCGATCTACTACTGCATGCGCCCAAAACAAACCCTTTTAATCTCGTTAGCACCTCAACGCGCCACCCTCTTTCACCTTTTATCACCATCACCATTATTAACCTCCTAAAACTTATAGATCTTGTGAAGAAAAGGTAAGAAACGCGTTTTCACGCGTGGGTTTGACTCGGTCACGAGTCAACCCGTGGTTGTTGACACTATTTCGGGTTTATGAAAATGGGGTTCTAATGTTTTGATTTAATAAAAACATTTTGATTCTCTAAAGCTGATTTGGTATCCACTGATGTCGTGTTTTGTGTGGGTCGAGTGCGCCAAACCGTGAGTCTATACTCACGGTATTCTTTATGTTGTATTATTGTTGTTATTATTTTTACTTGTGTTTTGGATGTTAATCCTTGGTGCCGCAAGGTTTGAACCAGGGTATAGGATTTGGAGTTTGGACTTGGCTTTAATTTTTGGTAATATTGTTATGAAATGGAGACCCAATGGGGTCCGTTTGGTTGACTGTTGACGAGGGAAAGGTAAGCCGAGACCATGGAGGTCTCGACAATGGCTTGATGTTGGTATTATGTTGCGTATGGGCTGCCGTAAGATAAGCCGAGACCACTAGGGTCTAAGTCGAGATGGCTGGTATTATGGATTGATTTTTATTGTTGAAGTTGTGTATTGTGGTTGTGACTAAAAGTAGTGCGCGTAGACGTGATATGGTTAGTTGTGATGATTAGTAGTTGGCGGGGATTAGGATAGACGTGAGCCGTAGTCGGCCACGAGTGTTGAAGTTGATTGCGGATGTTGGATTGAAGTTGATCATGGGATGTGATCGTTATTTATTTCTTTTGACATGTTGATGATTGTGAGATTTGTGCAAGTTGGTGTCACTTTGACTTTCTAGTCACGGTTGACTCCGACAACGCCGTAACATGTATTTAGATGTACTTGGACATTTAGATTATTATAAAAGTTCGGGAGTGATGACCCGGACTCGTGAACTCGAAACAAGTAATAACTAGTAAAAATGAAATAAAACGATATGAAACTCATATATATGTACATAAATATGTGTATATATGATTTGCAAAAATATATATATACATATGAGTATATATGTATAGTAATAAGTTAAGTAATAAATAATAACGCTAACGTTAAATATTAATTTACTAATAAACGTGAATTAATATTTGACGGCAACTTTATTTTATGTGAAATATTTTCCGACAAAAAGGAAATGTTTTTAGTTAAATTCTAAATGTTTTTATGAATAAAGAGTTGCTAAACGCGAGTTATTAAATGTTTTGAGTGCACGCAAAAGTAGAAAATACTATTTGTAATAGTGTTTGTTTATTTTCACCCTATTTAATATTGAGTTTCGGATCGGTTTAACATTAATATAAACAAACCACTACGGCTATCGGATCTATTGGGCTGACAAGCCCAATAGGGGCCCGACAAGTGTATTGGGCGACCATATTAATGAGAAATTTATCCTACGACTAATATAGCCTATATAACTTTGGAATCAATAAGTAAACGGATGAATGGTTAACTTATCAAGTTCGCGAACTTGATAAGTAGTCAACCCTTCGTACGAGGACTCATCGACTCTTAAGGTCATATCCTTTGACCCTANTATATATATATATATATGTATATACATATATGTATATACATATATATATATATATGTATATATATATATATAGTAATAAGTTAAGTAATAAATAATAACGCTAACGTTAAATATTAATTTACTAATAAACGTGAATTAATATTTGACGGCAACTTTATTTTATGTGAAATATTTTCCGACAAAAAGGAAATGTTTTTAGTTAAAGTCTAAATGTTTTTATGAATAAAAAGTTGCTAAACGCGAGTTATTAAATGTTTCGAGTGCACGCAAAACTAGGAAATACTATTTGTAATAGTGTTTGTTTATTTTCACCCTATTTAATATTGAGTTTCGGATCGGTTTAACATTAATATAATCAAACCACTACGGCTATCGGATCTATTGGGCTGACAAGCACAATAGGGGCCCGACAAGTGTATTGGGTGACCATATTAATGAGAAATTTATCCTACGACTAATATAGCTGATATAACTTTGGAATCAATAAGTAAACGGATGAATAATTAACTTATCAAGTTCGCGAACTTGATAAGTAGTCAACCCTTCGTACGAGGACTCATCGACTCTTAAGGTCATATCCTTTGACCCTAGCTTAGATATGAGACTTGAATGGTATGACGTTTCATGCTTTTGGTGAACTACTTGATTTGATTGATAATATATGCCGTTATGTGTTACTTGACTTGTATGCTTGTTTGGCGTGAGTTCACTCGAGTCGAGACTTTGTCTCTAACACACACACATGACGATACCAAACGATACCAAATGATACCGAACGATAACTAACGATTTTCAAACGGATATGAGAAAGAGATTTTCGAAAAATGAAATGGAATACGTTTGGGATTGGGAAATATTTATTTGAGATTTATGCTGAGGCGTATTGATATTATTATTAGGTAGTGCCGAGTAAGTAGTCACCGTTGCCAGAAAGTTGATACTTTCATTGCTTCTGTTGATATTTATGCTGTTTGCTGGACTTGAGGTGAGTCATAGCACCACTTTTACTCTTGAATATTGTTTTTCAATACTTGGGGTGAGAAATGTGCAAATTGTTTTATGTGGACTATTATCGCTTTTATTTAAAACTTGCTATGCTTATAGAACTAGGTATGTTACATCAACCTTAGTCGCACAGTGAAATTTTATCGCGTGTGGACTAGATATGGTTAGATGATATTGGAAGTTACATCAACCTTAGTCACATAGTGAATCTTTTTATCGCGTGTGGACTAGATATGGTTAGATGATATTGGAAGTTACATCAATCTTAGTCACATAGTGAATCTTGTTATCGCGTGTGGACTAGATATGGTTAGGTGAAAAGAATGGTTTGTTTGAGGATTATGTGGTTGGACTATAGTGTGCACCTATAGGATTTTTGCGTTGTGAATTGAGGCCTATTCTAGCTAGCAAGCGTTTTGCGTATATGTCCACTTGATTGAATTATGAATATAAACCTATGATCTCACCAGCGAAAGCTGACTTTTAGCGCGTTTTCTCAGGTAATTAAGAATGCGTGGAGATGCATGCTTGGAAGGCTTGGCAAGGGGATTTGGTTAAAGGATCTATTTCAAACTCTGATATCTTATCGTGGACCTATGTTTAAAACTTATATTTTTGGGCCTTACGCTAAATATTTGGGATGAATGTAAACTCTAAAAACCCTATTGGTTTTGCTTTTACTTATGTTTACTTTATCTCGTTTCTTTATGACTTGTGTTGGATACCAATCTTCCGCTGTATAAGATTTTGGGGGTGTCACATATGATGATTCCGAGTATATAGTTACTCTAAAGAATTCACGACATTTAGCAACTTGCTTCAGCCTATTTCAGCATAGACAATATTAGACATACCATATGACCAGAATATTACTAGTAAGACTACCACATGAATTTCTTCACCTGGTTATCTTTTCTGCTTAAACGGGTGTTTGTTTTAGCTTTCTTTTGGGCTTATGAGCTGTGACAACCGGTAATTTTGGGACCTTTTCTAAATTCACCGCATTATATTTTTATAAACGTGAAAAATTGAGTTATCGATAATACATGGAGTTTTGAGAGAATTTCGTGAAAAGTTTGGAAATTATGAGAGAACGTACATTTCGTTACGTATTATTTAGGTTAAATAAGTACTTCGTGAAGGCACTATGTGACTTGGCACTAGGAACTCTAACGTGATGCGTATTTTATAAATAACAGTTACGGTGATTTCGAGTAATTGTTTTATTTTATGAGCCCGAGTCCGTGAGTGGTAAACGTTTTGAAGTGATTTTTGTTGCCAGCTAAAACAAACTATTTACATTACGAGGAAATTGTTTTTACTTATGAACGGTGGTTATTAAACAGAACTTGGTGTGGCGACCGGATTCATTTTTATAAACGCTTATAAAATATATGGTGTGGAGAGATAAGAAAAATAAAAGTTTTCTGGGTATCCAATTTCACTAGTTTATGATTTATAACTAGAGACCATTTTTTGCGCTCACACCCCAAAACTACCTACAACTAAATAACCCTAAACCTAATTCTTATTTCATTTTCATCATCATCATCTCATCTCTTTCTCTCCCCCTCTCTCTTGTCTAAGGGCCCGGCCGCCAACCCTACACCCACCACCACCATCCAACCACGACACCCACGCACGCACTTCAAACCACCTTTCCACACCTCCTTAACCACTCACCACCCCAATTTGTTTGCTCAAAAACGAACCTCCAACACCCTAAAACAACCCTCCACCGCGTACCTTTTCACTCACGCACCCCCTATTTTTTGTTTCTAATTAAGAGATCTACAGAAAAGTAAAGAGAGACGAATTTTAAATTCCGTTTAGGTTTGCACTTTTAGGCGGGTCCAAACCCCGAAAGTTTCTTGATTTGGGTATAAAAGTTAATGGGTTTTTATGTTTTTAAAACATCTTGGTCACAGTTGTATTCGAATAGGTGATTTGGGTCAAATTGGTGGCTCGGTTTTGGGTCGAACCGTGGGTCAAACCCCAGCGAATTCGAGGGTTGGACTAGTGTTAGTGATATTTTGAGGTTTTGAGAATACTTGGTTATGTTTTTTGTTATTGAGATTAGTTGGGTTTGATTGGTCGGATTGGTTTAGTTGCGTGTTGTTGTTTTTTTTCTTGTTTGGTTGCTATGTCCGCGAGACCCCAAAGGGCGTTTGGTTCTAGCGTGGCAGGCGGCCAAGCTCAGAGAGCCCTAAAGCCGAGACCCTTTGTGCTCGGCATCACGCCCATTTTAGTTTTGTTCTGTTTGGCTAGTTTGGTTCTTTTGCTAGTTTCATTTTAGTTTTTGTTCGTTTGTTCCAGCCGAGCCTAGGGCTTATTTACACTCAACATCCGTTTTCGAGTGAGAGTTTTTCTTTTATCAAGCTTTCATACCGTTACTCCTGCCGAAATTTCTTTTAATCTTTTAACTTAGTTTAATTTCTTTAATCAACTTAATTCCAAAACAACAAAAAGCATTTTCTTATTTCTTTTCTTTCGTAGATTAAACTTTTATTTCTTTCAAAGCCCTTTTATTAGTTTCATGTTTTCAAGATTTAGTTTAAAACTTATTTCATTTCTAGTTGAACCTTTATTTCACTTAACTTTTATGCAAATCTTTTTGTAGGGTTTAAATAACAAAATCAACATCTTTAACCCAATGTCATGCTCACATTAACTCACGACTTGAGTAAAGTTTTTGTTTTCTAGATCATTCACGCCGTTGGGACACGATACCCCGTGGTTTTGAGCTTGCACTTTGCTCCCCGCCGCGACTTATCAAATGGCCGCCGCTGCCGGGAGCGGTTGATTAAGAATTAAGT
>LBNU01002816.1:22623-46562 GCA_014162995.1 Artemisia annua | reverse complement strand
TAATTCTTATGGCGTCTCTCGGGTACACATGTTTTCATTGCAAAAACCCGATCGAGAACGGCTATCATTGTTTCCGGTGTACTTGTAAGAAGTGTGGAAATTATTGTCGAGACGAAAATTGTTATTGGTGCGAATTATCCACTAAAAAGTCTCTCAATGATTCTCAAAGTTCTTCCAACTACCCTTCACAGCCCGAGATACGTGCTATTAATGACAAACCGTCAAGAATTAATCCAGACCTTTCACGATTTACGGTTCGAAGTTTATCAAACAAAAGTACTGAGCTTAAAGTGGTGACTAAAAAGAACTACTTGCCTAATCTTCACGTTTATCAAGAACAAGAATCGGGGGTCATAACGGAAGTGGTGGAAATTGCTAGCTCTAAGAGCACACCACTTGTCCCACCTCCGGATTTTTCAAAATGTTCTGCGAGACTTGATAATCATTCGGATTATTGTGCTAATTCTTTGAATGGTCCGATTCCTTCTCAAATGCAATCGCTTATTCCTTGTGTCGGTTGTGGTGAGCCGCTTTTTGGTTTACCATGTCGTTGGTGTACGTGTGAACGATGTGGTAATGATATTCGAAACGGAAGTTGTTTGTTTTGTGGTTCGAGGAATTCATTTGCTTATGATCCTAATCAGAACTCATTCAACGACTTTTCAAATTTTTCCAACTACCCATCACATTCATACGAGCAAGAATCATATTATCCAAATCTCAATGATGCTTCGTATCAAAATACACCAAGTTTTTCTTGTGAGTATTGTGGAGGCCCTCACTAAAGCTCTGATTGTCAAACTAGGAATCAGTTTGTCTATGAACAGGTTCCTTGTAACAATCGTGAATTTGGCTTTGATCACAATCTACATGAATCACAGTCACATCAGTTTCATTGGTGTGACTACTGTAGAAACTCACATTTCGGTTCAGAGTGTCTTATTAGGAACACACCTGTCTATGAGTATGTTTCTGATGACAATTCTGACGAAGACGCCAAAGATGCACTTCTCATTGATCTTTTGGATTTACTGAAAAATTTGAAGGGTCGTAAACATTCCCATGATAATCCAAATCAAAAATCCATGGGAGAATTGTTAGCTGAAGAGCAGGCTGCTAAAATAAATTCCCAAGATGCCATTGAAGAATCTATTANACTCTCTCTATTCTCTGCTACCAAAACGTGTACATATCTTCAGTTCTGAAGGATGCGATAGGACTCCATTATATATTACTACCTCCGTCCCAAAATTATTGTCCACAGACAAAAAACACAAAGTTTTAGAAAATCATCATAATTACAACTTTCTCTTTCTTACTTTTTGCACAAAGACAGTTTTACCCTTAACCAATTAATTTCTAACTTTTTTAAAATTTGTAATAATAACATCAAATGAGGGTAATATGGTAAACTTAATCTATATTCACTATCTATTTATGGAAGTGGACAATTATTTTGGGACGATCGAAAAAGGAAAGATGGACTATAAATATGGGACGGAGGGAGTATATAATAATTGCTATTTTTCACCATCGATTATTAAACAAATAATTTCTCTATCGTTTGAGATCGAGCTGTCTTGGACATTTAAATATTCAAATAAGTTTGATTAAATATTGCAATTTGCACGACATTTAAATATTCAAATAAGGTTGATTAAAATATTGCAATTTGCACTAATCGTATATATATTACTAGTTATAATACCCGTGCACGCACGGGGTTTTTCCAGAAAAATTTAATTATATAGTTTTATCGCTTAAAAACAGAAAATCTTATGTATATTTTAAAAAGTTAGAGCATCAACATGTGCGAAAGTAAGAAAAATAGTTAGCAGAAATTGTAAATATAACCATGGCATCGACCTTGTATTAGATTTTTGAGCGTCTCTCCTTATAATGTTATTGGGTCAAAGGTTCTTTGGTAACATAGGTTTACACATAAATCAAATTTATTTTAAAATTTTTGCTTACTATATGGACATATAAGAATTTAACCGTGAAAATTATGATATAAGTACAACTAATAAGTATGCATGAGCTTTTCATTATTTATTAATATCAATTAATATTTTGTAAAGATTTTATTGGATGAAAAATTTAACTTTGTTTAGCTGACATAGATGTTAATGTTGAGGTTGATGTTGTTGTTTAACTTTAACTATTGATATCATGTTGTACAAAATGTGCGAGTTTAGTAGCACATAATGAGCGTTGATGAAGTTACAATATACTCCGTAAAATTTTTTAAATGTTTTTCCGGATATCCGTATATAAACTTTAAATATAATTATATGAGTCGTTATAAGTACAATCGCGTATATTTATTTTAACTCCTACTTACCATTTGATATTTTTATTACCGTTATTAATAATTTAACTGTATTTAATATTCAAACCCGTATACGTATAGATTAAACTTTTAAATAGAATAACATGAGTTCTTATTTATATTTAACGTATATAGTAAAAAGATATTTTAATAGATGAAAGTTTAAAACTAATATTTATTTTAAAAGTATTTAACGTATATTAAAACTAATTCGTACATTTATAAAATTTTGTAAGTTTAATATATGGAAGTCTCAAAACAATATTAATACTCATGTAATTGTAAACAAAGTTCATATTATAAAGTGTAGGGGGTATAAAGTGTAAGGGTTTATTTGTTTATTATCTAAAATTATCGAAAAAATATGGAGATTTATAATTTTACACTTAACTCCATATAATATATTTAATATTCAACCACTAATCTTTTATTAATTACCTCCTCTTTTTTTAAGTTTTTATTTTTCATAAATTTGACACCTATATTTTTATGTGTTTTTTTTCCTCAATCAAAATTTCCAACAAATTTATTAAAGTTTGACCAAATCAATTTAATTTTGACTTTTTATTGGCCAATCATATTGCTCGATTTCGCCTATGTGTCAAAATCGAGCTTTCCTATTGGCCCAATTGTTTTTCCACTAAGATTGTTTTGTCAAAAAAACTCCGAAATGATGTAATTCTTTTATTATATAAAAGATTTGAGGAGAATTAATTTATATAATAAACTTTTCTTACAGGACTTATCTTCACCCTTCATCTAAAAAGAAATCAATGGTTGAGGTTACAAGCATTTTAATATTTAAAATATTTTTTATATTTAAATATCTTTTAAATCGTTAATCGTTAAACGAAAATAATTACACCATTGCGACGAGCGTTTAATTAGCTTTTTATAGACGGGCAATTTGATATATATACTTTCGACAATTTTTTTTTCACTTTTTTCTCGTTTTTTCGTCTTTTTTCGTTTTTTTTTCATTGTTGAAATTTGCATGAAAAATCACATGTGATATTAGTTGATATGTGCCTTTTTGCACATATCTGTTCGTCCGTTTTACGAGTCAAAACAACCAAAAACACCTAAAAAATGATAAAATAATGTCACAAATATCCTTGGAGTGTGTTTTTGTGTATTTCAGGTACAAAAGGATTGAAAACAAGGCAAACGTGAGCAAAATGGAGCTTGGATGAGAAAACGAGCAAAATGGAGCATTATCGGATCGACTCGACACCATTTAGAGCATTTATTGAGAAAAGCAAAGACGGAGTCAAAGTCAAACCCGGGATAGGACATGGGGATGAGACTGGAAACAAAACCGAAACCAAATTTTATGGGCTGACCCGACCCATTTATATGGGCCAAGTCAGCCCATATTATTCATAGTCCATATTATACCAAATCCTAACCATAACCTGCCAAACTAAATCCATAAACCCAATTCAGGCCCAATCCAACATCTAACTCAATAATCCCCAACCCACTACATCCTAAGCCCATCACCACTACAACAAACATAACCCATTTTTACTAATAACCTAAACACTACACCCATTTTTACTAATAACCTGCTCTAAACCCATTTGACCATTACCAGTCAAACACCATCTTCATACCCTGCAATCTTTTACCCGCCAAGTAATCCCCCAACCTCCATGCTTTAACCTGCCACACGCCACCATCTCCTCAAAAGCTCCCCTCCTCACCAAAACCAATCTCCTCTTCACATGATGCCACTCCAGGTCATCAATCCACGACCCCATTTGAGCGCCAAAACCAATCCAAAGGCTGTGATGATTCCAAGATCAATCCAATGGGTGGGATTTGTTCAAAGAAGCACAAATGTCATCCAATGCTGTTTTATCTCACACAACAAACACAAGGCAGATATGGACAAGAGGAGAAGCCAATGAATCCCTAGCTCAAGTAGTATAAATAGATTATGTTGTATGCCATTTGAAGGCAGTAGGGTTTTAAGTAATTTTTCTAATGTTAAAGTCTTTGTACTCTTTATTTTTATCAGAAAAGTTTTATTTCGAAGCATTCTAAATTTTAAGTCCTTTCTTTTACAAAAGCTCAGACTGAAGCCTTACTCATCATTTGCTTATTTCAGTTTATTTTAGCATATGTATGTTCTTTGTTGCTTATTATGTTTAGTTAGTTAGCTTTGGTACATAGGTTTAGGTTTTTGCTTTTTAACTGTCATCTTAGCCTAAACTGCTTTTCCTTATTAGCTTATTTAAAACTGCTTATTAGTCTAAGATTCTGTCTTGTAGGTCATTGTTAAGCTTAGTTTTAGCAAAGTCAATCAAAAGAGTGATGTTGAAATCAATTTTTTTCAAGTGAAAAAACCAAAACAGTTAGACTTCAGGGGTGTTCGGCATAAGGGGTTATCCTTGCCTAAACTTGTTTTTAACTAAATTGTGAACTTGAATTTTCTTTACATCATCAGTAGTTATAATTTTAGAGTAAATTCTAGCATAAGCAAGTAGTTTTGTGCACTTGTGATCAGATTTTCCAAAATTGAAGTTCATAACTGTGTTTCAAAAGCAACTAGGATAGAATCTTTCGTTTAAGACTCTAAGTTGTTTAAATGCTTTCTACTAATTCCTAATAGGTTAGAGTAGTTTGTACATATCTGGTCTTTGACTTTATGGGTCAAAAAACCCACTTTTGACTCATTTTCCCAACTAATTTGCTGTCAAAAAACAGCCCCAAACCCCTTCACGCCACGATTTTTCATTTACTCATTATTTGGAATTAGGCCCTAAAATTTGGTTTACATATAGTTTCCCAGCTTGTTCACAAGCTAATATTTTTGTTTTATTTTTAGGATTTTTTATAGATTGCTTTTTATGCCCCCAAAGTAGGCTACCTAGGGCTGTTTGGCCATTTTGTGCATCAGCTCAGTTTTTGGCTTTTAGCTTTGTGCTTTTCAGGATTAGTTTACTGCCTATATTCCTGTCCCCCTAGTGCTATTTAGTATTTCCATTGATTCCCTTTGCATGTTTCCCATTAGCTTAGCTTATTTTAGCTTGTGGCTTAGTTGGTTATCTTTTAACTTTTAGTTGCCTTGCACCATAGTCTTAACAGCTTTCACTATTTTCTTTGGCCCATACCTTGCTAGTTTCATGAGCATATTTCTTGATCTTGGGTGTTTTGAGAAGCCCCTAATACTGAGTTGTTGGATCAAGCCTTTGTTTGCATTTAATTGCTTATTTGCCAGCTTGTTTTTGCTCTCCAAATTGCACCCATGTCGACCCATTTTTGCTGGTTAAACTCAGTAAGGATTGAGCTTATTTGATCCTTGCTTCTGCTTGATTTTAGCTTGTGGAATGGTGTTTAGAGCTTGCTTGTGATTGTTCAAAATTGTATTTGCTTGTAACTACCTTGGTTTTGCTCATATGTCGGTTGTGGCTAGCTGCTACATTCCAAATAATCATTTGAAACTCAAAACGCCAACTGTTGGATTTTTCAAATTGTACAAGCTTGTTAAAAGCTTTTCAGCTCAAGTGGTTTTTATTAAAGTTGGTTATTGTTGTTGTTTAAATAGTTTGCAAAAAGAATAATTAAAAAAGAAAAATAAATCTGCAAAAAGGTTGGGGTGGGATTCAAACTCAGGACATCATGCACCCTAAACCTCACACCACACACACGTTAACCATCAGTGCCCTAGAGTCTTTTCTCACTTGTTTTACTTCATTAATTCTTTTAAACGAGTTTTTGCCTTTATGCCTTATTAGCTTATTTGACTGTTTGGGCTTATTATAGCTTATCTGTGGTAGCTTTTTCTAATCTAGTATTTTTCTTAGGTTAATATTAGTTCAATTTAATTACCAAAAAAGTTTCAGATTTATTAGATATGTTTTAGTATTTATTATAATTTAATTAGTGTTAATTAGTTTTTAATTCATAATAATTAGGATTTTTACTAAATAATTAATTTTCTTTTTTCCAAAATTTTCTTTTGTCTTTTAGTGCGTTAGAAAATTGTTTGTATGCCCGTAGGACTTGTGTAGCAATAATTTCACGTTTTTTATTTGTACGTTGACGTTTATCTTAAATAAACGTCACGTTTATTTGTTTACTTGTGATTTAGGATTCCCGATACCTAATTTTGATTCCCGTAGTGTTTTAGGATTCCCCTAGTTTGCCATTTGCCTTTTGTTTTCCCATTTAGGTTATTTTATTTCACTTTAGTTTGTTTTCAATTTTCGTTAATTTAACGTACAACAAAACCAAATAACATTTCTCAACCAAACATACAAGATTTTAATCTCGATCTTTTCACGAAGCTTTCCATTCACACCTCGTTGGGGTACGACCCGGGAAATCACTTTCCCGGTCTTAAAAATATCACATTGCACGAGTTTACGAGGTAATCCTTTTCACGAAGGGTTTACTTGTATTTCTCCACGTCTTGTTGTCCTCACGATAACATTGATCTCACTTTGTTGGTATTTTTGATATATCGTTTTGACACAAAAACATAACGAATCATTAGTGTTAAATCATATATGATATGTAAAATCACATGTGATATTAGTTTTAAGTCACATATGATATATATCATATATGATATTAGTGTTAAATCACATATGATTTTTTCATGCAAATTTCATTAACAAAAAAAAAACGAAAAAAACGTAAAAAAAAGTGAAAAACACGAAAAAATAATCTTGTCGAAAGTATATCGAAGTGCTTATCTATAGAAAAATAATTAAATGCTCGTCGTAACGGTATATTTTTTTTCACTTAACGATTAACGGTGTGAAAGATATTAATATTTGAAAAAAAAATGATGAAAGTAGGTTTTTTAAATTGTTGGGATTAATCTCATTCATTAAATCAAATAAGGATTGAGGATGGAGATTAATCCTTGGTATGTAAAAAAAGTTTGGTCCTCGAATGATTAATCTTAGTGTAGAAATTAGAAGGGGGGGGGGGTTGAATAGTTTTACCGTTTCTTTTTAGTTGTTAAAATGTTTCGCCGTTTTTAGGTCCGGTTAATATTCTTTTGCAAACTTATTGAATTCTACGTGTTATGTGATATCAAGTTAACTACTATCATACATAAATAAACAAGTAAAGTAAAGAGCAAGGAAAGAACACAACCAAGAGACGCGGCGATTTATAGTCGTTCGACACGAAGCTCACTCTCCGTCCTACTCCACTCCCCGAGTACCACACTCGAGAGTTATCAATCACTATATCAACACATTCCTTCAGGCGGAGCAATCCGTACACATGCTTACACAAGGTTTAACGACACTAAGCATAATGTCGAGTTCTAATCGTAGCTAGAACAAATCTACTCCAAGGCCCAAGTGGCCACACGAACAAGCACTCTTGTCCAACTTGAATCTTCACCCGATCCAAGCCTTCACACAACAGACACACTTGGTTCTTCACCCGAACCAAACCATCACACTTAGACACACTTGGTTCTTCACCCGAACCAAGACTACACACATGACTCACTTGGATCATCACCCGATCCAAGTCTTTTACATAATGACTCGACTAAGCCCTAACCTACACACTAGGACATCACTCTCCTCACAACCAATACATGAACAAATCTAGTTACAAGACTTCTTGGATCTACATCAACATCCAAGTTCACACAAATATCCGCATCCTCGACTCACACACAAGTCAGAAAACAATGACATTATTTACAGAACCTGTCACCGTAACACTTGTTACGTTTGTGTGTGGACACCTATAACATCTCGAGACTTCATTGATGTCGAGAGTTCTTCTCTTGCACTTGACGGAAGAGGAAATCACTTATAAACATATACCGACATGTTATAGTGATCAAAGACTAAAGGGAAAATAAAACAGAAAGTTTTGTGTGTGAAAAACCTTGTTTTATGAAGTATAACAGTTCGGTATTTATATACGTCAAGAGTGAGAGGGATGGTCCCATAAATAGGCGTCGGTCCTTTATCACTAAGGGACCGCCATCCACTTTAAGGGACCGTCCCGACAAAAATTGTCCTGACGTGGTGAAAACTTATCTGGTGAAAATTCAGCTATTTTGGGGGGAAAACTAGCTGTTATGAATTTGAATTTGAATATATTTTCTTAATAAAACATTTCTTTAAAAACACAAAAATACTTTTGTGAAAATGTTTTGTCTAACTTAAAAATGTAAGTTTGTAAGAAAATAAACTTCTTTGATCACCAAACTAATGACGGTATAAAGTTTGTTCATACCTGAAGTGACGTTGTAGAAGCTACGTAGAAGAAACGAGTTTCCTCGATTAAAAACTTATTAACGGTGACTTTACGTAACATGTCTTTATATTTTGTGATTATCAAAACACAAGAAGATCGAATAATGCGAATAACGGTTTTGACATTATTTGTATTAACAATCTCCCCCTTTTTGATGATTACAAAATATAAACTCATTTTAGGTAAAATTATGCGTTGATAAATTTTTAATGAGTTTTCCCGTTACTTCTCCCCCTTTTTGTAGAATCAAAAAGGTGTCGTTGGTGTTGAGGAGATAAAACACACGCATCCTTGAAAGGGTATCGTCGTTGTTGACGGAATACAAGCTCCCCCTAGCTAAGTGCTCCCCCTTAATGCGGGCACCGGATAATCGAGCTATGGTGAAGTGCTACAAAAACAAGTTAGAGCAAAGCACATGCAAGCATGTATGTATATGAATGTATGGAAAGAATAGGATGGATATGGATGTGAAATCAATTCTATAGAACATGAATCAGATAGAAGGAAAAAATGTAAAATCTGAATGTTGGCTCTACTAGGGACGGTCCCGTAAATAGGGGGACGGTCCCTTATTGATGGAGGACCGCCAATCCATTTAAGGGACCGCCAGCAGTAGGCGTCCTGGTTGGCAGATGTGTTGTGATTTAAGTAACTTCCCATTTTTAAGGTTAAATAGTTTAAGTCCATTTTCATGTTTAACTAAGACCAATATCTCAACACATTATCATAACACAAATCATAACACTACATTCATTTCATGCAAGAAACATACAATGATAATCATAATAATTTCATAACTAACACATCATTTGACAATAACACTAATCATAAACTAGTACAACAAGTTATCTCCCATTGCATGCTTGGTCCAAAACATAACATCCACTTAATTATTTTTGAACTAGATATTTGAACAACATCTAGTTAGATGGTGGAGTGGATGATGGTGAGGATGAAGGTGGAGCCGAAGGTGTTACCGATGGTGGCATAGAAGCAAGGGGAGTTGGTTGCACATTTTGTTGAGCAATGAGAAACTCAATGTGACCAAACATGATGTGTAGTTCATCTCGAAGAGAGTGGATGAAATGAAAGTTATGGTAACAACAAGCACACCCCACCGTGTGGTTGTTAACAAAGTAGTAAGGAAGTGAATTTCCAAAAGTTGGAGATGATGGTAGTGTGGAAGTAATGTTTTCCAATGGCCCATTTGGTGATGTGGTGGTATTATTTGGGGAGTTTGTTCGAAGAGGGTGTTGGTTTCTTGGTGATGAGATGGAGTGAGTGGGAGATGGTGGTTGATTACTCACGAATGGAGTGTAGGCACCCGAACTAGATTCGGTAAGCAAAGGTGACAAGTTTTTGATGAATGATGAGAAAGGTGATGTGGTTGGCTTTAAGCTAGAGGATGGCTTTGATGATGAGTAGGAGGTACCATTTGTGGATGGTGTTTTGAGTGGTGCACTTGGTGCTTGAGGTGATGTTGGTGGAGACTTAGGAGATAGAGTGGTGTCATAGAGTGTGAGGTCACTGAAATTTGTTTGAGGTCGAATGATTTTGAGCTTAGGCCTTTTGTTTGGTGGTTGTGTTATGAGCTCTTTGTTTGTGGTTGGCAAGGAAGTAGAGGATGAGGCCATTGTAGGTGATGAAGATGAAGTGTAAGGTTATTGTGATGAGATTGAGGGTGATAAGAAGGGTTTAAATAATCAAGCTTGGTTATGATTTGGGCAAAGCATGTATTAGGAGATTTCAAGCACTCAAAAATGTTTAACTAAACAAGGTAAGGTGGTGATAATCATGCAATAGGTTTAGGATTGCAGGAAAGAAGAAAATAGTGCAAAATCCGTGATCCCACAGGGGTGGTCCGTTAAATCACAGACGGTCCCTTATCACTAGGGGACCGCCGGGTCGATAAGGGACCGCCGGCAGTGGGTTTGCAGGATTTTCCCCAGTTTCTCATTTCTGCAACCTGCATATATAATACATTCCCACTTGCTATAGAACAGCATAAACATAAGTTAATCCATAAAAGATGTTATACATGACCTTAATAACATCATTCAACTAGCAAGCATAACAAATCAAATACACATGTCTACTAATCAAGAGATTAGTTCACATAGCTCACAAACATAGTAATTCCAAATACATCATGTGAAATAAGTAACATAAACATTCAAATTCATAAAACAGTTAATCTATCAAAGCATTAAATATATTTCAGCACATATGAATATGTTGACTTCAGTCTTCTTCGATGCGTCTCTCTTGATATTTCCTTAGTTCTTCATCTATTACATCATCGATTGGAAATCTTTCAGGATTAATAAACGATGATATATTTTCCTTTAAAATGGGTTCCATGACTCGGTGGTAGGATTGATAGAGAGGATTTTGAAGATAGGGATAGGTCTTCATAAAGTAATTAAAGAGACGAGTTAAAAACATCCCGTAGGGCATCAACTTATCGTTGGCATTCTTGAGTTGCATGATTCGCTTAGCGAAGAAGTATGCAAGATTGTAAGGTGTCCGTGTAAGAATGCAGTAAAGCATGTGAGCACAGGATGCTGGTACATACTCACTTTCATTCAAAAGACAAAATACATTCTCACGTAGAATTATTGCCATTGCTTTAAGACAATGACGGAGTTCGGTGAAGAGGATTTTGTTTGGGTGAGTGGTGGAGGAAGATCCACAAAGGGACTTGATTATTTTGTCTTTGGGGGGAATGAATCTCCGATAAGGACCATGTTCTTCTCGATTTTTGAGAAGAGAGTCAAGATTGGCTACTTCCGAATAGGCACATTGCCCATGATATGGAAGTCCAAGAATTTGACCAAACTGTTTAAGAGATAAGGAGAAACCATAGTGACCTATGGTACACCAAAAATGTATTGAGTAATCCTGACTTCGTTTGATTTTGACTCCACTATAGAATTCTAATATAAATCTAGGACAAATGGTTTCATTAATGTTCAGAAGACAATCAAATCCTATGTTGGGAAAGCCTCTATTAATTGATTCCTTATCTTCATAGGATGGACTTACGAAACGTCCCTCATGAATATGTCCCTTTTCAAGTTCTTTAAATATTTGGATGGATTTAGGTTCGGAATGTGGTTCTAATGAGAGTTTTGGAATGTAAAATTGAGTTAGGATGTAATCAAACTCGTAGGAATGTGGCATGATTATTCCTATAAAATACATAAGAGAGATATTAGAGTTACTTACAATAGTCATCACAATTTGACGCATTTTAGACTCCTTTAAAAAAAATTAATTTGTATTAACAATGTGATGACGGTCATGATAAAAAATGTGTAGCTAGGTTGTGTCAATATGAAATTTGCATTTATCCCAAACATTCCCATAAATACATTTTAATTTTGAATTTCCTGATTAATCTTGTTGCATGGTTAAGAAAACGTTTCTGACATGTATTAATATTGCATAACTACGTTTTTGTTACGTGATTAAACATGATTAGCAACATTAAATTCGAATTGAGGATAATCTCATTTTTAAAATTCGCAAAATAAGTTAATTAGTTGGTTAATTTGAGTATTATTAGTGCTACATTGTTTAGATTTGCCATCAATTGTTGTTAATTTAACAAAGAAATGAGAATCCCCAATTTTTTATTTTAGATCCTTATTAGTGAAAAAAATGAAAAAAAGTGCAGGTGATCGATGGTCCCCATTAGCATTAGTGCTAATTAGCAGCCGCTTTTTTTGGAAGGCGAGATACTTATGTGTGACCGCGGACGTGGCTCCATACCCTGGATGAGGTACGGGGGCTTTTATGTTCATATGAACCCTAATGTCTTAATTTGAATTAAATAAGTGGAATTGAATAAATTTACTTACAATAGAGTGATTAGCAAGAGTTGGTGATTGAATAGTTGTTAAGTAAACAAGATTGATAACTCCAAATCTAATGGCATAATCTCTAATTAAGAAACAAAGAAAGATTAGACAAAGATAACTTACAATTAGTGTATAGGAGTGATTAATAAACTGGAGTTTTGAATTTTTGAACTTTTATGGTAATTTATGTGGTGTTCTTCGTTTCCTTTAGTGATATGGATAGAAATAAGGTTTGTTTGGCTGTGAATAAATGAAGGACCGTGTATATGATGATAAGCTCAGACGGTCCCTTATCGATTAGGGACCGTGGTTCGATCAGGGACCGCCGACAGAAGGTTGGTGTAGTTTTGACGATTTTTGTTGTTTCAGTTATTATGAGAAGTCTTTGGTTCCAATTTTTTTAAAAATATAACTCTTTGTATTTTAAGACACGGTATTGACTCAATACGCACGAGTAGGCTAAGGAATGGGTATGGAGTGGAATCGAGACAGAAGAAAAGGGAAAGACTCGATACGCTTGAATAAAGAGTGGATTTTGAGTCGAAACAGGAGAATAGAAAGAGTAAAAACATTAAATGAGGTTCAAGGACGAGACTTGCATCGGAGAGGCTAGAAGTCAATCATGTAAATTCCAAGAAAAATCATAGACGAGAACTAGAGAGCAAACAAAGAGTGAAGCTAGTGTGCATCGTCTATAGTGATTGATTGACGAGAAATTTGTTATAAATAATGGTTGTGGTAAGACCATTATTTTTCCAAATAGTTTGCTTGAATCCAAAGAAGGATAAGCATTTAGACAAAATGTCTAATGATTATAAAGCATATAGCACATATGAGCATATAGGTGTTATCTAGCATGCAAGCAAGTAATGATAAATCACATTGTCACGTAAGCATATAGCAAACATTCAAGTAACAATTATAATAGACAAGATTGTAAGAAAACTTACCTTGGCCTCTAGCTATCCTTAATAACACATTTCATAACATGTGTTGTATGTGATGCAAGACATGATGAAACTCACTTGACGAATCATCCTTAATAGTAGTTGTACATTCAAGGCACACATTTCCTTGATCTCTTGCTATCTTGAGTATTAGCTAGCTAAACACGTACATTGTCTTCTTAACCGGTCACTACTTCAAGACTTGTAGATTGCTACATCAACTAGGTTCCTTGTGTGATTCTTGTCGGCACCATTATCTACAACAAAAACATTCAAACTAGTAGTACACGAATCTACTTAAATTAAGTGACTTTCTAACAACATATTTTCATCATCTTTGGCTTGAACATTCTTTTGATGTAAGTTTAAAATATTTTGCCACATTACATAAAATAGTTTTGTCAAAACTCATTTTAGGCAAAGTTTTATAAACCAGGATTTAACCTTCAATGTCTAGCAAAAGTTTCTTATGAAATTATGGTTTTTGAAATCTATTCTCATTGATTAGAAATAATAAAATGACATGCCAAAGATTATGATTAATTGATTTCACATAACTTTCAAATTCATTTTTCCAAATGACAAAATTTCATTTTCGAAAAATGGTGACTAATTCAAATAGATCCCTTCTAAGTGTCTTTCAGACTCCATAGATCGATTCAAGTTTTAAAGTACAGTATACTCTAAAGATCTTGATAACCTAGCTCTGATACCAATTGTAGAAACTACAGGGGGGGGGGGGTTGAATAGTTTCACCGTTTCTTTTTAGTTGTTAAAATGTTTCGTCTTTTTAAGGTCCGGTTAATATTCTTTTGCAAACTTATCGAATTCTACGTGCTATGTGATATCAAGTTAACTACTATCATACATAAATAAACAAGTAAAGTAAAGAGCAAGGAAAGAACACAACTAAGAGACGCGGCGATTTATAGTGGTTCGGCACGAAGCTCACTCTCCGTCCTACTCCACTCCCCGAGTACCACACTCGAGAGTTATCAATCACTATATCAACACACTCCTTCAGGTGGAGAAATACGTACACATGCTTACACAAGGTTTAACGATACTAAGCATAATGTCGAGTTCTAATCGTAGCTAGAACCAATCTACTCCAAGGCCCACGTGGCCACACGAACAAGCACTCTTGTCCAACTTGAATCTTCACCCGATCCAAGCCTTCACACAATTGACACACTTGGTTCTTCACCCGAACCAAACCTTTACACTTAGACACACTTGGTTCTTCACCCGAACCAAGACTACACACATGACTCACTTGGATCATCACCCGATCCAAGTCTTTTACATAATGACTCTACTAAGTCTTAACCTACACACTAGGACATCACTCTCCTCACAACCAATACATGAACTAATCTAGTTACAAGACTTCTTGGATCTACATCACCATCCAAGTTCACACAAATATCCCCATCCTCGACTCACACACAAGTCGGAAAACAATGACATTATTTACAGAACCTATCACCGTAACATTTGTTACGTTTATGTGTGGATACCTATAACATCTCGAGACTTCATTGATGTCGAGAGTTCTACTCTTGCACTTGACGAAAGAGGAAATCACTTATAAACATATACCGACATGTTATAGTGATCAAAGACTAAAGGGAAAATAAAACAGAAAGTTTTGTATGTGAAAAACCTTGTTTTCTGAAGTATAACAGTTCAGTATTTATAGACGTCAAGAGTGAAAGGGACGGTCCCGTAAATAGGCGACAGTCCTTTATCACTAAGGGACTGCCATCCACTTTAAAGGACCGGCCGTCCCGACAAAAATTGTCCTGACGTGGTGAAAACTTATCTGGTAAAAATTCAGCTATTTTGAGAGGAAAACTAGCTGTTATGAATTTGAATTTGAATATATTTTCTTAATAAAACATTTCTTTAAAAACATAAAAATACTTTTGTGAAAATGTTTTGTCTAACTTAAAAATGTAAGTTTGTAAGAAAATAAACTTCTTTGATCACCAAACTAATGACGGTATAAAGTTTGTTGATACCTGAAATGACGTTGTAGAAGCTACGTAGAAGAAACAAGTTTCCTCGATTAAAAACTTATTAACCGTAACTTTACGTANTATTTTCTTAATAAAACATTTCTTTAAAAACATAAAAATACTTTTGTGAAAATGTTTTGTCTAACTTAAAAATGTAAGTTTGTAAGAAAATAAACTTCTTTGATCACCAAACTAATGACGGTATAAAGTTTGTTGATACCTGAAATGACGTTGTAGAAGCTACGTAGAAGAAACAAGTTTCCTCGATTAAAAACTTATTAACCGTAACTTTACGTAACATGTCTTTATATTTTGTGATTATCAAAACACAAGAAGATCGAATAATGCGAATAACGTTTTTGACATTATTTGTATTAACACTTAGTTTTAATGTTTTGTCTTTTAACATTTTGGTGCATTGATTTATGGCAAATCGTATAAAAAGATAGCAAATTTATGTTCAAATTAAAAGTATTAATCTTTTTTTCTTTGCAATTTAAGGCATGGCAAAAGTTCAATATATATCTAATATTTGTCATAGATCTAATTATCCAATCCTGGCCATTCATTTTTTTTATCAAAACAAAAATAATAAACTTTCACACTTTATTTAGAAATTAAAAATCTCGCAAACCGTTAATCGTTACGCGAAAAAAATTATACAATCGCGACGAGAATTAAATTATTTTTTTTATAGATATGCATTTCTATATACTTTCGATGATTTTTTTTTTTCAAATTTCCGCCAAAAAAAATCACACGTGATTTGTAAAAATCACATGTGAGTTGATTTATACAAATCACATGTGATTTCTTTGGGCGGAAATTTTGAAAAAAAAAATCGTTGAAACTATAGAGAAGTGCATATCTATAGATAGATAATTTAATTCTCGTCGCGATGGTGTATTTTTTGTAGTTTGACGATTTACCGTTTGCAAGATATGTTGCTATAAATGTGGGCTCTGATTTTTTTTTCTGTGTGTCCCTGATTTATTGCTTGTGCATTTTTTGTAAAGAATTGTAGCCAATTTGCTACAAAAATTGTAGCTAAGCTATGCCCATATATATATATATATATATATATAGGGTAGGGTTATAATAAAAAGTCTAGGAAGGCGAATTTTGGTGCATCACAGTTATAAAGTTACTGCATCACATTTTTAAGTCACTGCATCACAGTTATAAATTTTAGTACATCATAGTTACTGCATCACAGCTATAAAAATTTACTACATCACAGTTAGTGCATTGCAGTTATTAAGTTACTGCATCACATTTAAAGTCACTGCATCATAGTTATAAATTTAGTGCATCAGAGACTTTTTATTCTTTTTATTTTAAGACCCTTTTTATTTTAACCCAACACTATATATATATATANACAGTTATAAAGTTACTGCATCACATTTTTAAGTCACTGCATCACAGTTATAAATTTTAGTACATCATAGTTACTGCATCACAGCTATAAAAATTTACTACATCACAGTTAGTGCATTGCAGTTATTAAGTTACTGCATCACATTTAAAGTCACTGCATCATAGTTATAAATTTAGTGCATCAGAGACTTTTTATTCTTTTTATTTTAAGACCCTTTTTATTTTAACCCAACACTATATATATATATATATATATATATATATATATATATATATATATATATATATATATATATATATATATATATATATATATATATATATATATATCTTACTATTTTATTGATTGAGGTCTAAATTTATACTGGTCCAAAGTTGAGATTAAAAAAATTATTAATTTATTGAGTATTAGTAATTTATAGAGGTTTTACCGTCTAATTATATATTTCACATATTTATGTGTATAAATAAAAAGTGTATGGTACAAATCAAGGGCCCGTTTGGTTTGGTGTTTTTTCTTGGGTTTATGATTTAAAAGTCAAATTTAATTGTTTGGTTGCAATTTTAAGATTGAGGTTTAGGTTCTAATCCCAAATATAGAGGTGTGTGCTAAAGTTAAGGGCCCGTTTGGTTGATGGGTTGTGACAAGGTGATAGGAGTTGATGGTTAAAAAGAGTTGTTTGGTTAACAATTGTGGGCCTAGGGATTAGGATTTAATACAAAAAATATGACATCTACAATTCCAAGCTAGTACCCCATGTTTTGTATTTTTTTTCAAGAGTTAGTGGGCCCCTTTCTTTTCTCCACCTCTCATCCTTTTTTATAATAATAAATCTTAATTTCAAATTTAAATTAAATGTAAATTTAATTATTTTAGTTTATTTATTATATTATTTTCTCTCTCCACATCAAATCTAAATCAAAATCCTAATACAATTTTAAATTTAAATCAAAATCCTAATCTTAAACCCATCAACAAACCAAACAGGCCCTAAGTATTAGATGGGTTTTACAAAAAGTGTGGGATCATCTTTTTTCTTATCCTCATATTTTTCTTTTTATCCCCCAATTATTAATATAAATAATTTTAAATTTATATTTTAATATATAATATATTTTTAAATATTATTTTCTCTCTCTTATTTAAACGCAAATCCAAATCCTAATCTACAACTTTACACTCAAATCCAAATCCTAATCTAAACCCATCTATAAACCAAACGGGCCCCAATTCTCTTTTTTGAGTGACATTCATTTTGGTACCTTGCTAGCTAGTGTATGATGTATTAACAAATTGCCTTTTTTTAGGTGATTGTCACACTATCATTTCTTATTTGCATACTTTGTTTTTTGAAAGCGTTGATATATGAAAGAAAATTAGAAAGGTAATTATTTTATAAGCTAGAAAGTGTAAGTATTTTTATCGTGTTATAAACTTCAATCTGGCCCTAAATGAATACGGTCCCTTTAAGGGTTATTAACCCTTGAGCCTGCTATAAATATATATTCTTGTTTGAAATTCGTTGTTCACTATTTTTTCATTATCGTATGTCTAAAGTCCTCTATCTAATAACAATACTTATGATGGATCAAGTTTAGCATACTTCTTCTAACTTATATTATTATTGACGAATTCAAGTTTAGCATATTTTTGTCAATCAAACAATTACGTAGTTTACAAAGAAAGTATTTTATTTGATTAGTCTGAATGGGTTTGGAGGTTTAGCAAATGAAAATCTCTAAAGATCTTATAATAGAATAAACAATTATGAAAACACAAGCGTATAGACACATACCTAATCCTCACATGTGTTTTTTATTCAAGCGTTAATCAGATGTAATATTTTAGCTGCACCTAACCCCTTTAGACATCGATTACCTACCCCCAACCATGTTATAAATCAGTAGTTAATTAAATTTCTATTTTGAATCATGTATATATATTAGCTCCTTCTTAATAAATTTTCGAAAAAATGTTAAACAGAAATTCTATTTTGAGAATTAAAACAATTACGTTAGAAATGTGATGATAAGGTTACTAAATGAAAATCTCAACTGTGAATTCCTGAAAGTAGAAAAATAATAACTTATCCTTGTTGAGCTAACTGTAAAATGAGAATCCAAAAGACTAACGAAACGTCACATGTGATAATCTCGTGGCATAATCGCTCGTAGGAGGATATGCTTAGTCTTTTCTTTTTCGCAAAAGTAGTACTCTTTGTCACACTTGAATTTGCGAAATATGATAAGAACAATGGCTTATTGAAAGCCCTAACTTTATTAAAAAGTGATCGATGAAGTAATATTATACACATACAACACATGTTTTCAGGGATTTAGAAGTCTGAAATAAAGCCCGAAATTTTACCACTAGCAACTTTAAGTTTGAAAGACCAGGTAGGATATATCTCAACGACTCAACCTTTAAAAGTCAATCGAAATGTGAATGCTCAAATACTGTAAGGTTATGATATATATGTTGATAGGTGTGCGAATATAAAATTTACCTTCTACCTTATTAAGACACATGTGAAACATTAGGGCCCGTTTGGTTTGAGGTTTTTGCACTATTTGGATAGAATCAAAGTTAAAATATCACGTTTGGTATACTACTTTCAAAATAGAATCAAAAAGTCAGCCTAAAAACTCATTCCACAACAAAATGATAGGTATCGATCAAATCCTCTGACTCCATCTTTTCCACCCAACTCCTAGCCACAAGTAAATGTACTTTTCTTATTTTAATAATTTATTCTCTTTTAATATCTTTAAAATAATACTTTTTTATTCAATTAATTTAAAAATTAAATATAATTTCTCTCTCTTATTTCTATTTCTATACNCGTCTTTTTATCATCAAGTACCACTTTTTTATACATGTATAAAAACTACATTGTAACTTATTCGTGTTAGCTCGGACAATTTTTGAGAATATTGTTTTGTTTGTAATGCCAACTAAGAGGAAAGCCGTATCGTCTTGGTTACCAATGGTAATATTATTGCTCCACTCGGCAAGGCAACATTTTGATTACCTGAATTCCTTAAAAAAGAAAAAAGGGCAGAGCAAAGGAAATTAAGGTGTCTTGATGCATCATTGTCGCCCTTATTAATAAGCCGTGAGCTCGTAAGACAAGCATTATAAACTCTGGTGGTGTTTTCTTGATAAACTAGTCATGTCATTTGATAAGCCTAAATAAGAATGTATTTCTTTTAGGAACTATTTATATGAAAATTTAAGCCTTCAAAATGGTAATTCCATGAAGCGCAATATAACTTATTAACAAGTCATCAGTAATCACAGATACAAGAGGCCAAGGGGAAACATAGATACCTCCTTAAGAATACTATCTCTAAAAGAAGCCCACTCTAACCTTACAAGTAAGTTATACTAGACAATTAGAGTTGGCCCAAAGTCTCAAAATTGGGCTCATATTGGGCTTAGAAGGCATTGCATGCTAAGATATATGTAATCAACCAACACACTTATGTTAGAGTGAAGGGCGCGGGTTACAGGAAGGGCAGTACGCAATGACTCACCGAAGGGGGTTTCTGATGGTACCCATGAACCAAAAAAATAAATAAAATAATAAAATAAAAAATTGTGTAGTATACAATTATAACCAATACCAATATACAACAGCAAACTACAACATCATTTTGATCCCATCTCCACAACAACACCCAACAAGATTCAAAACATAAAAGAACAAGAAAAAAGATCTCGGGTTTTGTCAATTCAAGATAAGATCTATAAAGATTAACAAAAACTATCATTGTTCTTGAACATAAAACAACAATCAAAGCTTACCCAAGACATTTGTGTTGAACATCACTACATCATAAACAACTTAAAATCAAAGCCCACCACTATTATCACCATACTACAGCCAATAATCACTAGTGTGTATACCAAGACAAATAAATAAAAGAACACATAATCCATATCTATAGACTAAAACATAAATTTATGAAGCCATAAAAATAAACAAGTTCAACCATCAAACTGATATATCTAAAACCCAAGTTTTACAAACAAAATAACAAATTTGATAACTTAAACTGTTTAAACAAATTCTAAAAACCGATTCAATAACTAAAATGGTGTCCGCCAAACCAAAAACAACCACCATCAACAAATATACATGGTGGTCGTGGTGGTGACGAGTTCGGTTGCTGCAAGTGGGGGCATCATATCTACATGATGTTGGCAACAGATCGGATATGGATTGTTGGTTGTAGCAGAGGGTTTCGTGGCAGACGAGTGGTATATCGATATTATAGGGTTTTTTTGTTGATTACTCTATGGGTTTTGGGTTATTATGTGCATTTATAAGAATAAAATTTGTATGGATTTTTTGAGATGGTAGAGAGAGAATTTTTGTGATGGAGATAGAGATGAATGTGATGATTATGGTGGTGTAGAATATAGTTAGAGAAGAAGAAATAGTCGGTAGGGAAGACAAAATGATGGCTAAGATTAATATTTTAGGTGACTGAAAAGTGTAAAGTACCCATCATGTGTAAGTCATGTGTGAGACTTACCAAGAAAACTTAGGGCATGTTTGGTACAAAGAAATCAAGCCAAAGAAATAGAATTTGGTGAATTTCTCTTGTTTGGTAAGCCAAAGAATTAGAAACATGGAGAAACGTGAACTCTCGAGAAAACATCTCTTTGTAATTTGATTTCCATCCCATTTTGGGTGGAAATGGAAATTCTCCGTCTTTTTACTAGTTTGGCAAGGTTTTCATATTAAAAAAAGGAAGTATAAATAGCTTCAATCACGTGCATGTCACATTCTTCCCACTTATCTCAAGATCCCTCTTTTCAAACTTTCCCCTTTTCAAACCGTAGCCTCTGCTATTTTTGCCACCATCAATGGCTCCACCTAATTTT
Source organism: Artemisia annua (assembly GCA_014162995.1). NCBI lineage: Eukaryota > Viridiplantae > Streptophyta > Magnoliopsida > Asterales > Asteraceae > Artemisia > Artemisia annua. The sequence goes on along the minus strand of LBNU01002816.1, from coordinate 24,879 downwards.
TTGTTCTCCAATATCTACTTCATCTTCTAGTTGCTTGTCACTGTTCTCTTTCCTGCTACCATGCCCTTAAATTTGTATTTGAGGTTCTTTGAAAACATCAAATTAACCTCGTACTCTTCAAATATAATAGATCCAATCTTATTTCACAGTTTGCTATATGGGTTTTATAGATTACATATTAGTTGTTCCAGATCATGAATTTTATATGGCAACATTGTATAAATGTATATGCATATGATCGTATGTTGCATTCTTCATTTAAGGCCTTATTACCTCTTTTTTTTCTCTCTTTCTCTTTCTAATCTCTCAGTAAATCTTTGGGTAACTACCAAACAAAGGATTTAAAAAATAATTCTCTATCAATTCCATTTCTCTACATTTATATTCTCTGCCTCAATTCATTTCTCTGAAATTCTCTGTACCAAACGTACCCTTAGGGTTTTGGACCGTGAGTAAAAAATGCCACATTGGGGACTAGGGCCACGTAACCCTAGATCTGAGGACCAAATGCGTAACCCGCCTTAACCTTAGGGAACAACGATGTAATTTAACCTTCTTTTTTTTAAACACAAAATATAAACCATCTATAACCTCAAACTAGCAAGAAATTAAACGCAATAAATAACATCATTCATAAAGAAGAGGTACATTGAAAACTTTGGAGAAGAAGAAAGAAAATCACTATTACTTACCAAATGAAAAATTACATAACATTTTAAATCTAGAGAAAATAAAATTGACCAAGATTGCTACCAAAAGAATTCTATAAAACCATAATACCCGATATGAAAAGACATTATTCTTAAGAGTCGCTTATATAAGTTTGAGAATTAAACCACCCGTCCACTATGTCCAAAGCTTCTTCGGGTTTGTACAATGCCACTGCATGACCCGCACCCTTCAAAATAACATATTAATACGAGATTTTTAAGGCTATAGATTCATATGTTTCATTCACTACAAAATTTTTCCATTCTATACATTATTTAGGTATTATTCTATACATTATTCAGGTATTTTTACAGTACTGCGTATAGTTGTAAATTCTTTTTGGCAATGATGAGGTATTCCATGTTCAAGGGTTATCCGGGGAAAAGAAGATTTTGACTTAAATGTACATGGCATCAAGGTAAACGACAGTGAACATTTCTGACCCTTTTCCTGAAATCTCCAAATTGTGTATATAGTGAGGTTTGAACATGAGACATCTTTGGAGGAAAAGAGGTGCGTGTGACCATTAGGCCACCTTGATAGTGGTTTGTACATAGTTGTGAAGATGTGAAAAATATGTTGTGACAAAACTTTTCACTTAAAAAGAGCACAGAAATATCCTATTATTAACAGTTTCTAAGTGTCAAGTAAGGGAACATTAGCGACTATTCAAAGTATGCACTTATATTTTTCCAATTTCTAGATAGTACTACGGTTTTTGCATGTTCATGTGGAGCACGTGTTTTCCTTGACGATAAATATCAATTGAAAAAGTATTTAGCTACTAATTAATGACCAAATAATTACTCCCTCCGTCCTAAAATAAATGTCATTTTTAAAATTTTTGAAGTCTTTCTTATGACTTTAAATATTTTTGTTTGTGTTATAATACTTGATGAAAATTATACCAATAAAAATACATTTAAAACTCCATACATTCATAAATTTTCATCAAGTAATATATAACATAAAAGAAAATATTTAAGGTCAAATTTGAAAAGAAAATACTTCAAAAAGTCAAAATAGGATAATATTTTGGGTCGTAGGGAGTATTTAATAGTTATGCTTAAAGGAAATTAAAGTGAAATTATAGTGTAGAGAATAATAATTTTGTGTACTAATTAATAACGTGAAATTATAGATTAAGTGTGTTTTTGATTAAATTGTCTAAGCGCTGAGACATTGTATCTGTCGTGCGTGGATCTGTGTACTTTAACAAATATGTGTCATTTAATGTTACTTAAGCGCAAACAGTATGGTAACTTGAAAGGGTGCGTTAAAGGTTAACACAACGCTTTAAAGGCTGCGTTACCTTACCACTTGTCTGCGTTAATTGCACGTTAACGTGCCAAGTTAAGCCCCTCACGCTACGTTAAAGTGCATCATTAATAAAAATAAATAAATAAATAAATAAATAATCACAAACCCCCTGTGTGACCATAAACTAACCGTTGAAAAAAAAAAATCACAAACACCCCCTTAACGTAAACTAGGTAAAAAAAACGGCTATATGCTTATATATATATATATATATATATATATATA
>LBNU01002816.1:9999-22412 GCA_014162995.1 Artemisia annua | reverse complement strand
AAAAAAAAAAAAAAAAAAAAAAAAAATCTTGTTCATTCACAATGGATCCGATTCAAAATCACCAAGAAGAAAGAAGCTTTTTCGATGTAGATGATGAAAGTGATATTCAGTTTATGATAGCCGCGTACGAATATCATCAACATTAGGAACAAGCAGCAGCAGCTCCACCACGCCTCCACCGTACTGTGGTCTACCGTGAACGTGAGATTGCCGAAGAACGTTTGCGTAGCGACTACTTTTATCAAGGGTGTAAGTGTACGAACCGAAATTTTCGAAGAAGGTTTCGTATGAGCTGGAAACTATTTCTACAAATAGTCGAAGGTATTAAATCTTATTATTCCGATCCTCTTCCAGATCATTTTAAATTCTTTAACAAAGGATCCGATTGTACGGGTCAAATGAGTATTAGTACACTTATGAGGTGTACATCTGCCATACGCCAATTGGCATACGGCAACTCACTCGATGCGTTTGATGAGTATTTGCAAATGGGTGAGCGTACTTCATGTGATTGTCTTGATATTTTTAACAAGTGTGTTATGGATTTGTTTATGCCAGAGTATTTAAGAAAACCAATATGGTCCGACGTTCAAAGTATTTACGAAAAACATGAGCGTGAACATGGTTTTCCGGGAATGATTGGTAGCATTGATTGCATGCATTGGGAGTGAAAAAATTGTCCGGTTGCGTGGCAAGGGCAATATGGTAGCGGTTTTAAAAAATACCGAACAATAATGCTTGAAGTTGTTGCTTCACAAAATTTATGGATTTGGCATGCATTTTTCGGGATGTCGGGGGCGAATAGCGATATTAATGTTGTAACACCCCAACCCGAGAAGAGCTAAAGTGTAACATTATGGAGTAAAATCAGAACACAAGCGAAACGGAGATACATTTCCATACAAGTTTACAAGGGTTACAAGGAAAACTAAACAAAGTACAAAATACAACAGAGCAACAAAAATGAATTAAGCCCAAGTACAGTATACTAAGCCCAACATCAAATACTTCTAATCTTCTCTAAGTCGAGCCAGTAGCTAATCAGGTTGAAGTCTTCGAAGCCCAAAATAAGATCTCTCATCCATAACCCAGCTTCCTACTAAACCTGCCGCATGAGAAAAGAAATGCGGCTGAGCTTACAAAGCTCAGTGAACAGATATATACACAGGTAACAAAGCAAAAGCAGATGAACGATATGAATGAAACACAATGAGTAGAGTCAAGAGAAACATAATAAGTACAAGGTAACGAAGTAGGATAAAAGGGTCAAGGTATAAGGTGAGTGTAGGTGTCAGTATTACCCCAAGCCAAACAAATATCCAAACAAACCATATCATATCTTCGTAATCCTTGTATTCGGAGGAGAGACCTCGGAATACCAAATGTAGTAAGAGAGAAGTCCTCAAGTATCCATGGAGTAGCTAGCTCCCAAAATGTGAGGGGCTGCATGCACGCATGCCCAGTCACCAAACAAATATATATAAGTCCAAATCCATGTCTTCATTATAATGGTCGTAGCCCAAACAAATATCAAACAAACAAAACTAGGATGCATCCATACGCCCCTGCAAACAAATCATAATCATAACAGCAGTAGATATCAAATCAGGGACGGTGGGGGACATCTCTCCAACCCCACTAGAGTACATAACATTGGTGCATCAATGCTATGGTTGTGGCTAATCCACAACAAGTAATACCTGGGTAAATACTGAAGGGTCATATAGTCAAGGTTAAATCAAATATAAGTGCCAAGTCATAATCAAAGGTTTAAAGTCAAAGGTTCAATATCAAAGGTTTAGTATCAAAGGTTCGATATCAAGGTTCAGTATCAAAGGTTCATTATCAAAGGATCGATATCAAAGGATCAATGTCAACGGGTCAAAGTGGAAAGGTCAAAGCCAAGGTTCCAAATCCACAAGGTTTACTATTCCAAGTTCCAAAGTCCCGTAGTCCATGATCAAAGGGTCATAAATGAAAGTTTAAAGCAAAAATTCATTTTAGGAGGTTCCCATCACTTGTTTAAAAAGGTTCGTAATAATATCCCATTCAAAAGATTTAATACAAAGGTTCATTTAGAAAAGATCTTCCAAAATATATCATTTATAAAAGTGATTCTTTAATAAAGGTTCTCATAAAATATTCTTTTAAAGTAATCTTTATGAATTTATAAAATCCCATATAAAAGTGGTATTAAAATCATATTAAAAGTGTTGTTATAAAATAGTTTCTCCTTTAAATATTTCCATGTCATAATTAAGAAAAGACATTTCACCTCCCGTTATAATATCCCAAAAGAACATTCGAAGTCTCACAAGGGTTTCACCTCCCGTTACAATATCCCAAAGAATATCCAAAGTCTCACAAAAGTTCAAAGGTTAAGGTCACAAAAGGTTATCGAATGGATCATAAGAGTCCAAACGAATAACAATAGGATCACAAATACCGGTGGAACACATCAATCATAGAGCCAAGTACGAAGGATCATAACCAAGACCAAACGGAAGTCATAACATGATAATCAAGTCAGAGACAAAGTCAAGAGAGAGAAAGTGTACACTCTTACTGAAAGAGTACGGAATATCTGTACCTTTGCCGAAACAAAACAAACCGAGATCAAACGAAAGGAGAAAGGTCGTTCCCGCTTCACCGAACCTAGAAGAGAGTGGATAACGAATTATGAAGAGTTCAAATTATATAAGTTACCTCTTTTAGTTATCTTTCCATTTTTAGTAACTTTCCTTTTATAGCAGCTTTCCAAAAATAGTAACTTTCCAAAAATAGTTAATAAATTAAGATTACAATTAACTATAAAATAGACTTAAAGGTTTAATATGATTAATATAATAGTTTAGGGTTAATTGTGTCAATTTAGTAGAGTTTAGAGTCACAAGTGTAAATTATCAAAGTTTAAGATCTAAATATGTCAAATATTTAACTTTAGAGTTTAAAATGTAAATTTATATTATAATGACCATGTAGGACTCCGTCATTACCACGGGTTATAAAATGCATTTATGACCTGATTTATATATCGTGACCACAAATACCACACGACACACCATAACGCCCCATTACATTTATAAATAATATGATCATGCATGCAATCTATTTTTTTCCCATGCTAACATGCTATACAGCTAAGACACACTCATATGTTCCCATGCATACACACGCATATATATTAATGAGCACCAAGACAGATTATAACATTTCACATATATATACACACGTTTTTTCTCCTTTTCACACCAGTTTGTACTCACTTTTAAAGACTATTTAGACTACTCAAAATACACAACAAACATACCCTTATTCACGTCCACCAACATGCATGCTGTGGCGGTTAATATCAGGTTGGTTTCTACTGTGGTTACAGGTCATACGCATGCAAGAAATTGCTACATGTTTCTAGCCTTATAAACTCGATATATATGTCAAGTTTTAACCAGGTTATAGTCGAACCAAACCATTAACACGTACACACAAGTTTTAGGTCGATTTATATATTGTAATCGTTATCTCATGTGAGGTCTCGTATGATTTTATGTGATCGTTTATATATGTTAGAAGGTATTCGATTAGCAGACTAGGACAAGCTTGAATTACAAAACAATAAAAAAAGGTTTATTGAACATGGAAGGGATACAATACCCTTGTAGTCGCGAATGTAAAGGAGGAAACAAAGGTCGAATATCGACCTACTGACCACCACTCCGAGTCGAACCAAACCTTCGACAACAAATAAATACCCACGAGCCCAAAGACTCTTCTGTCGAGCAGCTACTCTCCAACAATCAACCACTTTCACGCCTTGTTGAACAGTAGAAAAACCCACGCTCAAGTCAGCCAAAACCACACTCACGCAAGCCTTCCTTGGTTGCCTTTTTGATTCAAAACAGGAGAGGAAACAAGATGGCAGCCGACACTTTTCTTCTAGGGTTTTGTACGTGTGTTTTAGTCTTGTGATAAACCGTTTAATGTGATGAGGGATAAAAGGGAAAGGAGTGTACAAATAGAAGAGAGGGAGATCACATGCCAAATTTACGGGATCCTTTAACTTAGTGAATAGTAATCTTCCAGGAAAAAAAAAGAATGGGCTATAGGTTGGGTTATGTTGGATTATATTTATCGAAAAAAGAGAAAATGGTCCAAACAAATATTTACGAAGCGTAAATGGTTACCTCGTATTTTATTTATGGCGTACAACTATTTTGGAGTTCTAAAATATTCAAAGATTCCTAAAATGATGTTTCGTTATAATTGTATGGATTTACGGTTAGTTGTTTAAATTATATTCGCGTTTAATTATTTGTAACATATTTAGAAAATTTAAAAATTATACGCAATTTAGGTATTTGGGATTTTAGGGTTTTACAATTCTTCCCCTCTAAAAAGAAAATTTCGTCCGCGAAATTGCAAAGAAAATGAAGCAGAGACATAACAAATCATAACAAGCATGAAAACTTGGTTTCTCATGACCCTATCTTGTCGATCTAAAATGGTTTCCGTTTCACACAAAAGGAACATATCAGGTGGTGTCAATTTCAAATGAATAGGGTATCGCATGCAAGGAATGATAGCGATATCCCCTCGAAAGAGATACGCGGAAGACGTTATGGACATGCGACAGCTGAGGAGGTAGAATTAGACGATCGAAAACCTCCCCTGAAACGTACGAGAATCTCAAACGGTCCAATAATCGAGGACTAACTCACAAACTGTTTCTCTTCCAAATTCTCAAGCAATCATGCCTCCAATATAACATTCCCAAGCATTCTCATAAACAATCCAAATTCGGTTCCACATGATTCAGATCCTTATTCAAACAAATCATAATGTAACGGTGAAACGTATAAGTAGTAAAACACATGTGTACCCCTCCATATGAACACTGGCATATATGTAAATAGAAGACAATTCAATTGATAACATCGGACGGTAGAAAGCTCAACAACGAAACCTAAGATCGTTATCAAATACAGGGATCAACAAACATATCTCGAGGATCCAAACATATCAAATCGTACGGCGATAAGGCAGATCAAACGTATAGGTCGAAAGAACCTAAAGTCTTACTATTCGCAGATAGTCGCAAACAAAAACAGAAGTCTAAGTCTCCTCTAAGGCACTTCTCGAGACATCCTATGAACATAACTGTAGAACACTAGATAATCACGTAACACACATAGAACTTATGGTTTGGTTCGTTGCAAGTAAGAAAGAAAGAAAGAAATGTAGAGAGAGAAAGTTAGAGAGAGAAAGAGATGAAGCCTTGAGAGAAAACTAAAAAAAAGAAAATAGAATTATGAGAGAAGGCTTACCCTCTCCAAGGATGGAGAGGGCTTATATGTACAAGAGTTTTGCCACTAGGGCGTGCCACTTGGGCTGCGGATCAGGTATACAGTGGGTAAAGACCCGTCCTTCTTCCGCGAACTAATCTACTTCTAAACTACGTTTAACTAACTATTGTAACTACTACGAGCTAAACAATGCTTAATCATGTCTGGGGTGACCGAATCTTTCTTATACAAAAATCGTATTCCTAACAATCTCCCCCTAAGAGAGGTCACCCTTTTAGATCTTGATTCTTGAATTCTTGCATTGAGATCTTTGTAGATTCTTTTGTAGCTCGTAGTTGTTGATTCTTCATTGATAATCGACTCAAGATGACTTACTTGATGTATATGATGATCTTTTGACTTTGCTCTTCGTTCTTCATCCATATAATTAGCTTCAAGTCATCTTTGAGTGTATGTATCTCTTTGTGATGTTGTGATTGTCTTTGTGATGTCATGCTTACACTTTTCTTGATCATGATCTTCTGCATCAGAGTTGAGGAAGCATAGTCGAAGCCCATTCTTTGATCATGATATCTTGAGTTATGATGTTGAAGTGTAAGCATGTGATGATGAATCTGCATCTTTTCAGCAATCGGCATCAATCGTCAACTTCTTTGTCTTTGGAGAGGTTACGCCTTTCCAACATGCCCATACATCTTTGTTGAGTAGATCTTCCCGGTTGAACAGTTCTGACGTCTCCTTTTAGATGTTGGTATGAGCATGTGGAACTAGAGTGATGGTGGTGAACATGGTAAGTTTGGTATGTTGAGCTGCATAAAACTTGGTTAGTAATAAACATACCGGCACTTACAAGTTCGGACTTCGAGATCGTCAACAGCATAGTGTGAAGACTTTCTCTAATCCTTACCAAGGCCGTTCCTAATCGGATGCCCCCGAAAGGGCTTTCACTGACATACCGAAGTACACCAACGATTAGGTGAGTCGCTGGAGATCACCCCACGACTGTAGACCTTTTGGAACACCACCGAACACACTAAGCGTAACCCACAAGAGATTACCGAAGTGACCTGCTGTCAGGGCTGTTTGATGTTGACCCTGGCAGGAGTTTCCACTCAATCACTGGGAAATACTTATGTATATTCCCTCATAAGTGTTCTCGGCAGATTGCTAAGATCTGCGTAGGACTCAAAATATTACATCTGGTGTCCTTAATGTTGAACAACCAGTGTAGAAGTATCAAGTGTTCCTATGAGATCTTTTGATGCATCTCTTGGCTCTAGACTCGATAAGTGCACATTGGTTATCCTATTCGGAGACTAGGGAGGGGTCTCCTGTTTCAATATCAACTAGCTCTAAGAGACTAGTCGATAGTTTACACCGGTTCCCCGTGAGAATGAAACAAGCTCTTTTAAGAGAACTTGAGTGGCTGGGAGGTTTAGTGCAGTGCGTCACTGGGTCCATGACGTCTTTATCTTCAATACCGATGTTACCTTGGTAACAATCAGTAGCATATGAATTGAACCCGGTTTCTGCCCTAAGGTTGAATAATTGGAGGGCTATTTCTTTTCACCCTTTCTCATTTCATTTCTTTTTAATTCTTCAACCCCTTCAGTGCTTACCGAGACTTCATTTACTAGAACCTTGTTGGGTTTGTTCCAGTCCTAGCTCAGTCTCAGTCGGCACTCTTCCCTTTCTCACTTTTCTCCTTTTTTCAATCATTCCTAAGGACTTCTAATCTATCTATTGGATTGTCCCTGGGAAGATCCCTCCGGTTCTGGTGGATCATGGGAACATATACCTAACCTAACCATCCTTATAACTCCATGCATTAAATTAAAGTGGTCGGTCTTTTGGTATTTTTCCACATTCGCCATATAACCAAAATCATTGAAAATTCTCTCAAGGTGTTTATGATAAAGAAACACATTTTTGTTAACACCTTGAGAGTTTTATCATTTTTCAAATGCTCCCCCTTAACATGTGCTTATAGGAAGAAAGAAATTTGCACATGTCGGGGTGAGTTGCACTTATTTGAATTGATCGGCTCTTAATAGACATATACCCGAGGGACACGTTTACGTTGCTTAGTTAAAGGGATCCATTATCAGCTTTTAGGTGATAACTAGCCCTAATAACTAACTTGAAGTTGTTAACATTCCTTAAAAAGGAAGTTAGACCCGTCAAAGTATATATCTAAGAAGAGTTTCTCGAAACGGTACTATCTACTTTGACCAGTCCTCTTCGAGACACGTTTACATCACTGGTTAGACCAGCTTGAAATTATTACCCGGCCAGGACTAGTCTTTTCGATTCACGACTTTTCATGTTTCGTCAATTCATGAGTCAAATTCTGAGTCATAAGCAATTCACGGTTTTTACTTGAATTTGTAAAAACCCGCGAAAGACTCTTAGCCACTTGCTCCCCCTCAATATGTGCACATTGATTGAATCAATTTTGAAAAACTTTGGCACATACGGGTGAGCTTGCAAAAGAGATCATTTATTCATCATTTTAAATCACTTGCTCCCCCTCAATATGTGCTTTGTTCATACTCCAAAATCTTTTAAAATTTTAGCACATAAGGGAGCGATCTTTTGAGTCCAAAACATCTTTATAAGTCCAAAAACATCACATTTAATCACTTGCTCCCCCTTAATATGTGCTTTGATTAAAATCCAAAATCTTTAACATTTTAGCACATAAGGGAGCGTTCTCGAAAGTCCACAAACATTCTTTATGAGTCCAAAAACATCACTTTTAAATCAGTTTTTATATTTAAATCACATTCTCTCCCCCGATCATAAAATTTCAAATCTTTTGAGATTTTGTGATCCCAATTGATTTAAATGATTTTCGAAAAAGCTTTGGAGAGACATGTGGCAAAATTTTAAATGTTTACTGATTATGAGACACTTTTTGAGTTTTCACTGTGGCTGGTGCACAAAGTTTTTAAAGGTGCAGAAATTTTGAGCACATACGCTCCCCCTCAATTAATGACCCGTTTTTCCATTTTAACGTTTAGTAGCCATTAATGTGAGTGGTAACGTATACGAGAAAATTTAAGACCAATGGCCACCTTGTACACCACAAAATCTCTTTTGAAGAATTTTTAGAAGAAAGAGATTTTGGGAAAAGAAGACTTCTCTTCTTTTACTAGAAAGGCTGCACTGAAGCGTACAACTTTTCGGATAATCCGCACACAGTGAAAAACATAAAAACTTATAATATCCATATATTCCAAAAAAATATTAGAAGTTTGAAAGTTATCATATTACATCACCCAAATAAAATAGAGTAAGGTGATAGCAAAAGTCCAGCTTGTTGAATCATTCAGTTCTTTGGAGAAGCATGTAGTCGCCCTCACGAACTCTGCCTCCCACATAGCACTCTAGACTGCGGTAGATTCTTCTCATCTTCATTCGGTGACGAATGGCCTTTAGGAAGTCAAGGTTCATCTTCAAGTCATGATCAGTCCATTGGCTGGTGTATCTTCCGGGCCTGTTAGAGTAGACTTGATATTCTTTCACACGAAAGTCTAGTGCTTCATCGACCATTTCCAACGTCCCGTCACTGAACTTGTGCAATTCATCACTACGCATAACCACTGGAACGTTATACTTATCTCTGTAGACCACAACACTTGGAGAATTAATCACAGTGAAGTCTGCTACCGGTTCCAAGCTACCAATCTCCCACTTCGGCTTTGTGAGGTTTAGTTGTGTTTGGTAGCTTTCGATGCCCAGTTGTAGATCTTCAACACGCTTCCTTATAACTAGACCCCTTATCCAGTGAAGAACAGCAAACACAAGTGTCTTCTTCTCATTTGGTGGTAGATGATGCAATTTTCCTTGGATGTGCAGCAGATACAGATCTTCGAAGTCATTGGCCCGGAGATGTTTGAAGTCACCTTCACTGATCTCGTAGTCCCTCAGATCCGCACGTCTAAGAACAATGGACTTCAGGTAGTCGTATCCATAGATGGAATGAATTTTGACATTCACAACACTGATGATCTGAAGAGGCGAACGAACAAACTTCTTGTCACCTTTGGCTTTGAACCGTTCCACATAGAATTCCTGCTTCTTGAACCACCAATGTGATATGCCCAAAGCTGCTGGAAGATCATACTCACACTCTTTATCAATCCACATAGCATCCGGTACCATTTGTTCCAAACCACAGTCATTGTAGCGAGCCGCTTTCATCTTGGTGATGGACAGAGCATACTTACGTTGCTTATTCCCAAACCGAAGATATTCGAGATCTTTGTTGAAGAAGAAATCTGCCTGAATAGTAACGTGGCCTGGAGTCCCACCCAAAGGAAGTGGTTTGCTGTAGCCGTGTTGAATAACTTCTTCATTAACCGGATCGTTGAACATCTTGTGACATTCTTCCATTTGAAACTGGAGATGAGTCACATCAGGATGAAAAACTTTGACGATGTCGTATGCTGGGCCTTCTAGATCTTTTTGAGACAACTTGCTTATTCCTCGCTCCTTGCAGAACCACGCAATGAATGATCCCATATCTCCGGTTTGTGAGAGCAAGGAGTTATCAGCTGGAGGAACGAAGCTGCTGGATATGGCATTGACCCAGTTGTTGTCAGAGACTGGTTGATCTGATGGTGTCACTGACCAGTTCGGCTCAGTTGTTGGCAGCTTAGTAGTCTTTGGCCTGATACACGCTTGTAACTCTTCTTTTGACAGTTTGACTGATGGAGCATCATCAGTTCTGGTAATAGATTCCCACCACACATCCTTTTGAGATATGTGGGATGTAGAAGCATCATCTTCTTCATCGTCTGAATATCCTGCAGCGTGTGACACCACCGACTCTTCATTTATTGCTTGATCCTTGCGAGCTGGCGAGGGCATACTAGCTCTTCCAGTGTCGATAGTGGTCCATGCTGCATGTGATGCGAGAGGAGCTTGCTTGGATGAAGATGATTTCTCAGAACGTTTGGAGGGTGGCTTGCTTGATGATGAAGGTTGTGGTGGTGGCATAGACAAAGTTCCAAAGCTTCCAGGCTGTCCTGAAGGACCTGAGGGTCCAGATGACCCAGGAGGTGGAGGCGGTGGTGGAAATGTAGTAGGGTGTTGATGATGCCCTTGTTGTTTTCTTTTCCTTTTCCTTTCTCTTTCCATCTCACGATGATGTTGTTCAGCATTATCTCGAAGGATTGAATTTTCAAGAGCTTCATACAGCTTCTGGTGTGCTACATGCCCCTTGTATTGTTGGTTCTGGAACATACGTTCTTGTAGTAACAGCTTCATGTCGGACGTAGAGAGATCATTGAACCTTGATCTGAGAGGGGCTTCCATGGCATAGCTAACAGCTTCCTGAACCTGATCTTCAATGGCTTCAGTGACAAGACGATCAATCTTGATTTGTTCCAGTTTGCTTAGTCTGTTGTCGAGATATTTGAGGGTTTCAGGTAGGTTGAGCTGTAGAATACTTCTGATGTCTTTAGCATGAGCTGACAGTTTCTCATTGATCGTTAGGTTCTCATCGACCGCGTCAGCTGCCGTTTGGAGTAAATCATCCATTTGGGTTGCTAGACCTTCCAAGGTGACCTTAGGAGCTGGAGAAGTAGAAATTGTTGTAGCTTCTGTGGTGATTGGAGGTGTGGAACCTGTAGCTTTGGTTGTTTCAGAAGGTGTTGTTAGAGGCATTGAAGTGGCAGGAGTGGTTGATGTGTCTTGCAGAACTGGCACATCGACCATGGATATTGCTTCTTCATGCTCTTCTCCTGATTTGTCGGCCTCTGATTCAGAAGGCTTGTCAACAAGGAACTGATCACCGTAAGTTTCAAATTTTCTGAATGATGCAAGGGTACCCGTAGAGGTATCAGGTTCCTCAGCTATCTTTTGGTCATCCGATTTCATCTTGAGGGTATCTTGTACTTCAGGATATACGGTAGGCATAAAATCTAAATGAAACGTCGCTAAAGGCGTTTCAGTTGCCTTTTCCAGCTCTTGATGAGGTATATTACTGGCGTCTTCTTCTGCATGGGCTGTAGAGCTTTCCAGTTTAGGTGATTGATGAGTTTCAGAGTCTGTTTCACTTGATTCTCCTGTAGGTTCGATACTTAGTGATTTAGAGACGGTCTTTTCAGCAGATGGTTCGGGAGACCGTCTCTTGAGCATGTATTGGGAAGCTGCAGATTTGTGTTCTGGTGTAGAGATTTCTAACAATGTGTGTGCTGCCTGTTCCTCGACAATGACATCCTTGCCTTTTCCCTCAACATGTGTTACTTGTGTCAGTTTCACAGCTTCAGGTTCCTTGAAGCTTATACCCCCTACTGGATGGCCTGGTGGCTTCCCTGCACTGGCCAGACTTTCTTCCACTGCTCTTTGTGTCATCATTTCTTCAATATTTAAAGTGTCTTCAGGTTCGGGAATGACATCTCTTAGAAGTGTATCCTTTGTTCTAGTTTTCTTAGAGCCCTTAACTTTGCTCTTAGTGACTTGTTTTGAAGACTCAGATTGGCTCTTACGCTTCTTAGACTTAGGTTTGTCAGACTGAGCATGAGTTATTTCTTCACTGACAGATGCAATTTGACTTGCTTGCATCATTTCCACATACTGGTTGTAGTAAGGAGCTTCCAGGATTTGTTTTGTGAGCAATTGCTTGGGAATAGCCATGCCGAAAATTATGTTGGAAGTGCCCCTGGCGTATTTTAGGAAGCCCACTGAGTATTCATCTTCAGACTGGTGGAGTGGTGAGCCAGCTCTGGTAGGAAAGCGAAGTGTGCGTTGTAGGGAGGAAATGATGAGCTTGGTAAATCTGATGCTGGGAATGAGAAGTCTAGAAGATTTCTTTTTGCTGTCTCTGTTAGCAGCCAGTTTTGCCTTGTCTTCCAGGAAAGAGTGAATGGAGTGAGTGAATTCTTCCCATATTCTTTCAACAAAATCAATGTTTTTTTGCTTCACAATTCCCCAAAGTATCTGAAGTGCTGGAGCTCTGAGTCTTTCATAACCCGAAGTTTTACCCGTAAGGCATAGGTTGATGAGTGTGATGATGGCCCTCCAGGGTTGATATAGATCATATGTGGAGATAGATGATAGAGTGATAACCTTTGAGGGGTAACCTAGTTCATTAATGAATTT
>LBNU01002815.1:97332-124137 GCA_014162995.1 Artemisia annua | reverse complement strand
TATATATATATATATATATATATATATATATATATATATATATATATATATATATATATATATATATATATATATATATATATATATATATAAAATAAAAAAATTAGAGGTTCAATCTAACCGATCGGTTACAACCCGTAACCGATCCGGTTAGAATTTGTGCAACAAACTAACCGATCGGTCGGATGTCCAACCGAACGGATGGTTGCCTCGGTAAAATTTTTAGTGATTTTTATTTTGAGTTGTTTTTGAGTTTTTGAAGCTTTGGTTTGCTAGTTTATAAGGTATTGTTTCATTATAAGTTTATTTTTTATTATGACTAACCCCGACGCTAATGATTTGGTTGTTTTGTTGATGGTTATGTTATAGTTAGTAATTTGCTTTAGTGAAATGGAGAGTTTAAGTCAAATTTCGGAATACTTAAGGAACTTGGAGGATATGTTTAAAGCTTCGGGCGATTCTTTGGAAAAATTGAAAAGCATGTTGGAGAAAGCGAAAACGAATTTGGAAAATGGAGAAGTAGTTGGAGAGAATGATGTATGTTTGCCTAGGGAACCTAAGAAGAGAGTGGTTGTTTTCACACGAGCTCCACCTAAGGAGTTTGATGCCCCACACATGAGGTTTTCTACACCTTGTGCGGTGGAGGGGGTTAAGGCTTGGGATGCACAATTGAATATGGAGTATGGGGACAACTAGATAACGGAGGATGTTGTAGATAAGCTTGGTTTTGTTCGTCTGGACTATAAGGATTATGGAAGGAAGATGGTTAAGGATGTGAAAGTGAATATTCATGGACACATTTTTAAGGTTGACTTTGTTGTTATTGAGTATGGCAATTCTGATGAACCGGAAGTTGTTTTCGGTAGGGAATTTCTTCTGACTACCAAGTGCACGGTGGACTTTGCACTTAGTGAATTACGGATTAACATAACTGATTTGGAGGAGGAGAAAGAAGTGGATGTGATGTTAGCGGAGTTATGTGAAGGTATGGAAGAGAAAAAGGAAGGGAATGAAGAAGTTTGCAAAATGGGTAAAGCCAATAGGAAGAAAGCACCAATGAACAAACTCACCCAACCCTCTAACCCAAAAGAAACCAATTCCACATCATCATCATCATCACTACTTAGCACACCACCAAATTCACCCAAAGTTACCCAACCGTTGACAAAAGAACAAAAAGAGTCGATATTGGAGAATTTAGAGGAAAAGATCCATGAACTCATGGAAAAGAAGCCGGTGATTGAGGTTGTGAATAACTACATAACTCATAGGAAAAAGTTAGATGCGGTCACGATGGCAAGGTCAAGGTTGGAGGATACGACTTTTGATGAAGTTGTGTTGGGAATAAAGCTAACACTTACCACTGATAGGCTTGTGGAAGACACTGCTGAAGAATGCACTAGCAGTGGAAACTCATTACCACTGCTAGTACATATAATTACCACTGCTTACTAGATAACTGTTATGTATTCGTGTATAGATAAGTATAGAATAGATCTTGTGTATATTCTATTTACATAGCATTATACTTATCTTGTAAAGGACTCCTTGTGCTATAAAAGGAGATCCTAGGTCATTGTCTAAGGTACGTACAACCCTAGAGATCTTCAAGGTGTAACCCTAGTGATATCAAAGATCACTCGTATTATTCTTAATAATATTGAAGCTTTGTGTTACATACAACTGTTCTCACTTACAATACATCACATAAACCATCTTCTAAGTATTACTAAGTAAATTCCGCGTGCTTAATAATATAACTCAAAGTATCACTAACACAAGGTGTGTGTTTAGATCCATCAAGTTGAGAGAGAGAGGATAGTGGAAAATGGGCTTCCAAAGAAAATGAGTGATCCGAGGAACTTTGTCTTACCAATAAAAGTGAATGGGACCACTCCTATGTATGCGTTGGCCGACACGAGGTCAAGTGTTAGTGTGATGCCTTATCCGTTGTACCAAAGGTTAGGCCTTTGTAACCCACAACCTAACCAATCAAACTTAACAATGGCAGATAATTCGAAAGCTAAGGCTATGGGAGAAGTTAAGAATGTGCGTGTTCAAATTGGCTACCAAGCATTTTTGTGTGATTTTCTTGTGTTAAACATTCCGGTTGATAAGGAGTTACCAATTTTGTTGGGGAGACCTTTCTTAAGAACATGTGGAGCAATAATAGATATGGGGCATGGAACTATGACCATTAATGATGGAATTCTTAAGCACACCTATTACCCTAAGCCTAGGAGAGGAAGGAGAGATTGTATGGATGAAGAAGAATAGGAATACTTTGGTTGTTTTGAAGTTGGAAGAGATGATGAGGGAAGGCCAAAGTATGGGCCATTGACACCTAGTTTCTTTGATATAGAGGATGAAATAGAGAGAGCTCTTGCTATGGAGGCTTTCTTTAACCCATTTAAAAATATTTTTGTGTTTAATAAACTCACAGATTTTCTTGGATCGTTACCGGTTCAACTTAAAATTTTGGAGTGGAGGCCCGATGGACCAAGAAACTACAAAAAGGAAGAAGGTGATGGCGAGTGGCATGTCAAATTTGATATTGTATGCCCAAGCGGGAGAAACTTTGCAAGGAGATTCAAAACGCAAAAGATAAACCGGAAGATATTCGGGAAGTACCAAAGTGAAGACATTCTTAGGAATGAATATTTTCAAGGCTAAAGGAGCAACGATGAGGAATTTGCAAGAATAAAGCACTTCTTGTGCTACTTAGTTTGATTTTAATTTTTATGCATTTTTCATTTTAAGCTTTATGATTAAGACTATCTATCTATCTATCTATTTATGTTTCTATTTATGTTTTTAGGTTTTAAGTTTCATGTTATGTTTTATGTCTTAATAAGAGTTTGAGTTTTAAGTTTTTAGTTGAATTAGTTTTATTAAGAGTAGAAGTTATAGACCAATTGTGGTAGTGTGGTGGAAAATTTACATACAAAAAATGGTTTGGTTAAAAGTAAAACACTTTAGTTACTTGTATCAAGTAAACTAAGTGTTGGGGTTTTGAAAAATCAAGTTTTGGAAAAAATTTTGTCCAAAACGGATGGATTGAAAGCTGAACGGATGGAATTGAATATATAAACCCAACTTTTCAATGATCACAAGAAACCCATAAACATACACCAATCTACCAAATTGGGTCTAGAAATTCGACCACTACAAGTTGAGTAAGAGTTGCAGGAGAGTTAGGATATCATTCATGGCTCCAAAACAAGTAAGTAACATCATCAATTAGCTTTAATTAAGTTTTAATTCGGATTATTTGAATTAGGTCAAGATTTGGGTATTTTTGATATAGTGCGAATTAAGATGTAATCTTTTGAGGATAAGTGGGTAATTGATAATGGAAGACATTGCAAAAAGAATTAGATTGATTGATTTAAGTCTTGAGGAAGAATTAATTAATTGAAAAATCGAATTGAATTAGGGGTTTATTTTAGAACGAGTTTTCTTGCAATTGATGATTTCCAGATGTTCTATACTTGTTATTTAGTGATGTTAGGATAGTGCATTGTCGATTAGAACACTAATTGGAAGGACTGATTAGATAGTGTTCTTGCATGTTCTTGGGTTTTGATTAAGGAAGTGTTTGGAGATGATATGGATTGATATTAGGATGATTTGGATGATTAGAAACCACTATGGATGATCAAAAAAAGGTTGGGATGAAGTAGGAATAGATTGGAAGTGAAAAAAAGTCGAAAAATTTAGGTTTGGAACTTTTGGACGAAAATCCAACCGGACCAGTTGCGAGGAGAAACCGATCGGTTGGATGAGACATGAGAATCAATCCGACCAGTTGGATGTAAAACCGATAGGTTGGTTGTGACCTGAGGATTCATCCGATCAGATGGATGGGATACCGATCGGATGGATGCCTCGTTAAAGTTTTTTAAGGTTTTTGCGTTTCGACTTTTTGACTTCTAATTTGTGTTGCATTGGCTCTTATACTCTTATACTAACATTAATTTGTAATTTTCAGAGTTACATCATTGGGAGTTCTAGCATAGCAAAGAGAACTAGAGATGGATTAAGGAAAAGAGAGTTGATGCCAATTCCAGAATGTCATCCGAATCTTTTATGGAAAGGAGAGGAAGCTGAAGTTAGGAAATTGTTTAATAGTACTCTTTTAAAAATTGGGGGCATGTGATTCATTCACCAAGAGTGATGAGTTGGGATGTGATGAAAGAATTAGGATGCGACGAGTTTTTGGAAGATCTGTTGACCATACGGATGATATGGGATAAGAAAGTTTTGACGTCAGATATGTGGACGAGAGCATTTAATATTAGGGAACCAATTTATAAAGAATGGTGTTTGGAATTTCTGTGTTCTATGCAAATGAAGGAAAAAATTACTGATGTGGGAGTGACATCTAATAAATTTCTCAATTTTCGTTTAAGAGGAAAGAAATATGAGGTAACATTATTTGAACTTGGGAACTTATTAGGGTTATATTCCGATACGGACTTAAGTAACAAGGACTTCAAATTTTTGGTCATAACTGGGGTAAGAAACAGAAATAATTTTGATGCTCACGGATATTGGAAACGAATTAGTACGGAAGATAAGTTAGAATACGGAGAAAGTAAGGTGTCATCAATCAAGACACCATTGTTACAAGTACTTCATAGAATCTTAGTGCAATCGATATTACATAGAACTGCTGAAGTAGAGTTAGTTTACGAAGAGGAGTTATGGGTGTTGAATGCACTAGAAGAGAAACGTTATCTTCAACACTTGAACGTGGCTTTGGTTATTGTGGAGCATTTACACCGGCGTTCAACAGTGGGAACGAAGAATTATCTTTGCGGGAGACATTTTATTTCGCGAACAGCTAGAAGTCTTGGGCTATTTAATGAAGTTGAAATGAAGAATTTCAGTGAGCCGGTTATACCAATGAGCATTGACATCACAAGGTTCAAACACCTACGAGAGAACAGAAACAGGAAACTTTTGGGACTTCCCGAAATTTTGGATGTGAAACCAATTACGGTTGGGGATGGTTGATTTCAAAAACAATTAAGTGTGTTGAATAATTTCTATTTCTTTCTATAACTCTTTCTTTTAGGATTAATTTCGTACTATGTTAACGTTTGGTTTGTTTTTAGTAGTATTATTGTTTTGTTTTTGTGTTTGGTTTGGTATATTTTTGCAGTTTTTGCAGGGGTGATATTAAGGAAGCTTATGGTTGATCAATATTTGGAGTCGGAGAACTCATTTGCTTAGTTGTGATCAAATATGCATACCGCGTATTTTTACCTTGGTCGTTTCTATTTTTACTAAATTTTTCCCATTTCCTTTACTTTGAAGTTATTTTTATTACATTGAGGACAATGCAAAACTTAAGTGTGGGGGAGGGAAGAAAATAGGAAAAATATGTTTATTTTTTATTTTTAGGATTAGTTGTGAATTCAAGTAACTAGAATTCGTTCGCCTTTGAAAAATCTAGTTGTTTTAACGCATAAGTTATATTTAATAAATGAGATTGTTTTAATGGTAAAAATAAGGGAATTTGAAATTTTTTGGAGCTTAATCAAGAATTAGAGCAAATTCATTTCGGAATTGATGACATTTACTAGTACACATTATAGTTTTCACCTTAAATTGTGAGGATTTAAGCCTTTTTGTATAAAGCATTTCTTATGCTATATATTTTTATTTTATTATTTTTTTTCTTAAAGGTAAATTTTATTAAGAAAAGGGAAGCCAAAAGGCAAAGAACAAGCAAGAAAAGAAAAGCACAAAGGGATCAAAAATAGTTAGGACACATCCCTAACTGCTCCACTTTGGCAACAAAAAACAAATGACAAATAGAAATCCCCAACCTAACATACATAACACAAATACATGCAATACTAGGACCATAGCATACTCTGAGTAAATTGAGGCTCCCAACAGCCCAAAACTCAGCCCTTCTACTATGCCAGCTATTTGTAATACCCATCAGCCAAACACCCTTCAAAAATACCATGTTACAAACCCACATGCCTGTGCTAAAACATGAACTCCAATCAGACCATAACACCCTCAAGCTAGGGTCCAGCATCAACATTTCCCAAAACCTTTGCCATTACAGCAAACGTAGGGCTAGATACATTATTATGTGTTATAAAACCAGCATGAGCAGTGAGATCTTGTCCCACTTCCTCTACCATGGCCTCAACATTCTTGAATTCATTCACTTCCTTATTCCCATTACCACTATTTTCCAAAATTCTACTCTCATAATACTTTGCCATCTCATTAGACCAAAGCTCTTTGATATTTTCATTCATTGACTGTCCAAACTTGATAAACAAATCAACTTCCAGCATATCCTTTTGCCATTTCATTTGTTTGATATTCTTTAATTCAACTTCATATGCTTGGGAGTAGAATAAATTGTAAGAACTTTGAGCTCTCTTGCCATCACACTCATCTATAATCCTCTGCTCAGCAATCTTCTTTGCATTCCCATGAAGATTTTGAACACTCAAAACAAGATTCTTTTGCAGCTTATCAATTCTATTTTCCAAGCCAATGCTTGGATCTTTTGTTATGCTCTCACCTTGCATCTGATTAGAGCCACTCTCAATCCCATTTGAAACAACATTCTGAGTCATAAAGTTAGCATTACCATGAGTCTCTTCAGCCACTTCATCCTCCATCTTGTCTAAAACACCTTCATCAAAGTGCTCATCAATTAAATTCTCTACCCTTTTCTCTAAATAAGTTTCATACATATCTACCATTTCTTCACTCAAGGTACTCTTCACCTCCTCAGTCATAACTTGCTCAGTTTCAACAAAAAAACTCAACTTCCGCCTTCCCTTTTTCCCTCACAAGCTCTTTAATTTTTTTCAACTCTTCCTTATACACATGATCATAGACTTTTGAAAAATTCTGATTTCTTGTAAGACCATCTTCAGTCATTCCCATATTACACAGTTTGTCAGCCTTATCTTTGGCAGTCATAGCTACATTCCTATTACTATAAATAATATCTTTTTGTAACTTTGATATCTTACTCTTTAATTCATTAATCTTTTTGCTCTTATCCTTAGAAGCACACATCTCATCAGCTAAAGCATTGAACCTGTTACTAGTATTCAACTCACTTTGCATAAACTTCTTAGAATCACCAGTACCTCCATTCCCAACATTGCCTATATCTTTACTCTTCCCATCTACCTCAACCTTCTCCATAACCTCATGTGAGCCATCAGTATTCACCTCTTTACTCTTAGTAGGCAAAGGCTGCATATTACTATTTCTTCCACCATTATTCATTCTCTGATCACCCCCACCTCTATTATTAAAACCCCCTCTACCTCTACCATTAAATCCACCCCTATTAACATTACTAGGACCCCCATTTTGTTCATAATAACCTCTGTCAGGACCCCAAGAATTCCTAACAAAATTTCTACCATTAACATCTTGCCAACCTTCATTTTTCTTCTCAGGATTCACAGACTTAAGACCAACATTTCTCTTCTCTACATCCACAGGCTTGGAACCAACACCATTCTTAATCACACCCTTTTACTTTATCTCTTCTTCAGTTAATACTCTATTGACACAATTCACAAAATCATGGCCAAAAACCTTGCAATGGCTACACACTGGAGGCCTCCAAGTATACTCTACTCTCAATCCCATAGACCTACCCAAACTGTTATAACAGATCTCCACATTATCAACCAAACCTTTTGCAGCATCAATTTCAACAAGCACTCTTGCATAACTTGCCCTACCATATCCTCTATCACACATCTGAGTAGTAATCCTATCCATAATGATTAGGTTACCTATCCCACTTGCAATCCTACTAATACCATCAACATTCCATGCCTCCAATGGTACATTCATGATCTTAACCCAAACAGGTACCTTAGTTGGTTCAGGCTTGAGCATACGTAATCCTGCTTCCCACTTCTGAACAAACAACGGTTTACCCTCAACCAACCAAGGACCATTTTCTAACACATAATTCATACCCTCATCTGATTTAAATTTTAAAAAAATATAGCCCACACTCATTAAAGATAATTTCTCCCAACTGAAAACTCCTCCACATTCTCCTTAAATGACCTGATATTTCCATGTAACTCATTTTCAAACCAACAAAGTATCCAACCAAAGTCAAACCCCATTCCTTACTCCCTTCCACAATAACAGGATCCATGTCCACCACTTCCCTACCAAATTCATTAATCCTAAGTGGTTTTAAAGACAATCTATTGTTCCCAACATTACTTTTACCCTGTACAACATTATGACCCAAACTTTTTCCCATTGTTAACCTCTTGCATCTCAGTTTCCTTGCTAACATCATTTGTTACACTAACCTTAGGATTCAAAACAGGATTCTTATCAAATGGCAAAGGAATCTCACTTATTTCATTACTACCATTCCTAGTGTTAGTACCAGCTACATTAGGAACATTAGCAGATACACTACTATTAGATTGACCACTGACATCAACATTACTAACATTCCCAGTTTTAGTATCAACTACATCAGGACCAGTAACAGATACATTACTCTTAACCTAACCATTAACATCAACATGTTCATTTAACTTATCTATATTAATAGGAGCATCAGACTTACCATGAGCACTAGTTGCAGAGTTTGATCCACCATCAAGCCCAGTCATACCCTGAAACCCAGAACCCATACCAGCCTTACTACTTCCATTATTAACCTCAAAAACCTCATCCTTAACCTCCATATCTTCAGACACGTCATCTTCATACCCTATCTCTTCCATCTCCTTAGTAAAATCCCTATTTTTATTACCCTTTCTAGACCCTTTCTTAAGACTACCCATAAGTGGTTTAGCAATTACATTCTTATGCTTGAGGGACAATTTAGAATTATTTCTTGAGCTCCTAGTGTTCCTTTTGGTGCGTACATCATCATTTGATCCCAAAGGAGGGGGATAGAATTAGGGTTATTTGGATCTGGATTAGGTGGATGTGGATCTATTTCAGACATGTTTAACTAAAGGATTTAGATAGAAATCATACTCAAATAGCGTATAGGTTGTCGGAAAAGATGATAAGGGATAACAGAAATTGTGTGAATGTGTTAAGAGGACAAACACTGATAACGGAAAAATAAAATGAATTTAATGAAACTAGTGGGAAAGATTATACGGTGGTATTTTATATCAAATTAACAAGGATGAATAGTAGATTGTGAATTTAAAAACAAAATCTAAATCCAATGGTTAGATTGAATTTAGATGATGAATTACATGATAAAATGTGATGAACATCTTAGAGAGAGAAAATATTACATTATGCTTGAATCTTTTGCTATGAGTGTGCCGGTGATTTTGTTGATTCTAGAACTTGTACTTGTTATGCATTACGGTTAAAATCACTTTCGGGTGATAAAACATATTCAAATGATAAGAGGCAACTTAGGATTTACACCAAATGGCCATCCTTTTACTATTATTTTTTTTTGCTAATCTCATCGATTAGTTTGTTTTTCGTATTTGGAACCCATTTGTTAGCGTTTATCTTTAACGCTAGATACCCCTAGTTACACCATCTGAGCCTATCCTTTCTTTTGATTAAATCCAGAAAAATACAAAAATATTCTACACTTTACACCTTAGCCTTACCCAAATCAAGTTCATTTGAAGTTTGAAAAATCTTTATTTTTTGATGATTATGCTTTGACTACATTTTGAAATGTGTATATGTTGTTTCAACAAAGAAGGAGATCGCTACTCTTATTTGTAATTTTTGTAGCGTATGCTCATCCGAAGTGTGGGGGTGATGAATGTAGTGTGTTGGTAAAAAAAAATGTGTGTATATGTTGAATAAAATAGCCAATGAGCTATAGTTTATAGAGTATCAATTAGCAAGGAAGCTAAAGGAGGAATAAAAAGTGTATAAAGTGCGGAGTAACAATAGATGAGGTTTGGAGAATAATCATTTGTGGTATAAAGATTTGGGGAACGGAAATTGAACATGATTTTTATTTTTCATTTTGTATAAACCTTCCCATATCTCATTGTAAACCTTACCAAATAACCTAATTCGTTGTTAACTTTTGAGCACTCGAATTAAGTTTCGACTTTGTGAAGATATTTAGTGCATAAACATTTTAGTGACCATCCATATTTTTGGTGATGGAATGACATGCCAGCGAACTAGAGAATGTTTTGGTGACCATCTGTTATGCGAATGACGTGCTAGCGATCCGAGGTATAATCTAGTGACCATCCGTTATTACTTATTAAAAATACGTGCCAGCGATCTAAAATATTTTTGTATGAGATATTTGAACAAAAGCCGTTAACCTTCACCTAAAACCCAAATAAAAGACCTCTTTGATGTTTTGTTTTGTTGTTTGATACTTGTACAAGCTTATGGTAAGAAACATGAATCATGACTGAGCAATGAGTGATTCACCAATCAAAATACCTTGGAGTGATGAGTGAATTCAAATTATTCTTCGTGAGGTGCTTAGTTATGTTATCATGCTTTACACTTGTTAATGCTCCATATAATTTTCGCATTAAAAAATTAACAATTAACCTTAGGGATGATTGTTAGATTTTTGGGAACATAAATCGTACCATTGAGATTATTTTTCTTCTAGACTTGCTCGAGGGCGAGCAAACCTCAAGTGTGGGGGATTTGATAACACGTAAATTATACATGTTTTTTGGTACGTTTTATGTACCATATTGGGCCATATTTGTATGTTTTTGTTACTTAATCGTGGAAAAAGCAAATGTAGCCAAAAACAGGAAAAAGTGATGAAAAATATGAAGAAATGAAGTGAGCGTGTATAATTGGAGATTTTCGAGAAGGAACATTCTATCAAACAAACTTTATGTGCGTTAACCGTGAGTGTACAAGTTTTAAAAATTTATAAATACGCTTATCCGATTATCTATTACTTATTAACACATACGAGCAAGTATACTCATCCGTTTTAATAAAGGTGGGTAAGTCGAGATCGTCCCAAGGGATTTTGGTGATTAAAGTATTATAAACTAGTTTGTATTAAAAAGGGTTATCAATCCTAATTATCAAAAATTTAAGTATTCAAGAAACAATTATAACTAAACATATACTTGTGTAAAATGCTATAATCAATCATTTGGAGTATTCCAGTTAAGCTTGGTGTAAACTTGTTATGATGCACAACTTTTATATGAATGACTAACAATCAATGGTGTTTATCATGTTAAATCACTACTATAATTCAATCATCTAGTTACTTCCTTTCGGCCTAAGACAACTAGAATAATAATTCCATTAACACAATGTTGTTTAAAAAGCAATTCTTTACTTGTGAATTCCTACGAATCCTTTCGGCCTTATTTCGTGATGAAATCTTCTCAAATCCATTTTAAAGAGTAAACAAGATGCTTGTCACACGCCATATCCCATACTAATTCGTGCACTAACTTTTTGGAATAAAAACAACTGGCTCTTAATCTACTAAGCATTCTTAGTTTTTCTAAATAGTCATTAATATAGACAATTTACTAAAACCATAGCAAATAATCGAAAGGCCCCGTTGATATGTGCCTTTTTGCACATATCTTTTACTCCATTTTACAAGCCAAAACGACCAAAAACACCTAAAAACAACCAAATAATGTCACAAATATCCTTGGAGTGTGTTTTTGTGTATTTCAGGTACAAAGGATTGAAAACGGATGAAAAACGAAGCAAACTATGCAGAAATGTCAATTTCAGTCCCTGAACTATCAAAGATTGTCAGAAATGGGCCCTGGAGTGTTTTTATGAAGGAAAAGCCAACAATCATCCACCTAAAATCATCAAATGACAAATTGGTCTTTAGAGTGCAATTTTGAAGAATTTACACATTTGGTCCTTCAAGTTTGCAAATTGGCAAAAATGGTCCCTGGTTGTATATTTTGAAGAAAACTCCAACAAAGGTCCCTTGTGAATTCAAGACATGGCAAATGTGGGCCTTGGAAGAAAAGTTTGGACATGGCAGGAATGGTCCCTCGGTTTTCAGGAATTACACTTTTGGTCCTTGTGTTTGCTAAATACAAAACCAAACGGACCCTTTGTTACTTAAAACCCAACACACCCTTTTAATATAACCCAACCCACTAAACCTAACCCTTTTATTTAACCAAACCCAATAAACCCTTGGCCCAATTCTCCCTCAGCCCACCAAAACCAACCCCGCGTTTTTATAATTCCCAAGTCAAACGGTCAAACAATCTTCTTCCCCCTTTCCCCCGTTTTACCCAGAGGACAAACCATATCCCACCATAACCAGTGCCATACTCCACCTCACCTCAAAAGATCCCCCAAAAACATTCCCCCATCCTACTACTCTCACCAACCTGTACCTACCACCCACAATTCCAAGCTGGCAATCCAAAATCCTTCACAACCTTTTCCCGCCAAAACTCAATTTGAGGCTATGATCAATCTAACTTTAATTGGACGATTGGGATTAACTCAAGAAAGCACAAGGAGTGCTTTTGCACTGTTTTCACTCACAGAACAAGCACAAGAATGAGCAAGCCCTAGTTTCCATTTTTAGTATAAATAGGACTCATTTGTAAGCCTTCAAGGCAAGTAGTTGATGTAGTGTAATTTAGTTTAATGTAACTTGTAACCTATTTTCAATCTTAATACAAGAATTTCAGTTCCTTTTTAAACCTTGTTCTGACTTTACCATTTTAAGTTAAAAATCAAACTTGTAGTTAAAAGTTTGTTTAAGCTTGTTGTTATCTAAATTACTTTCAGAAGTTTATGTAGGTTCTAAAAACATAAAAGAAACCATAATAAAAAAAAAAAGATAATATAGGATCAATTGTTTACAAAACTTTAACTTGGCATTAGACTTGGAAAGAAAATGGAAGTTGCCAATTTTGGAATGGCAAGATGGACATTTACTAGCTTATTCTATAATAAGTTGGAGCTTGTAGCAGTATAAAGGTTCCCTGGTTTAGCTTGGGATAAGGTTCATGTTCATGTTTCTTTATTCTTAGTTAATATCTTATAATTTGTTCTTGTTAAGGGTTGTTGTTACTTGTTGTTCAGTTTAGTCTATTTAAGTTTGGTTTAGCTTAATATTAGTTGAAAACTCAGTTTCATAGCCTAATTAGCTTATTTGCCTCATAAACTAGTTAATAGCAGTTTTTAGGGGGTGTTTGGATTAAGCAGTTATATTGCACTTAAGGGACTTTCAGTGGGAGAGACTGGGTAATATAGCTCACTTAGGTGTTAGAAAGTTCAAATGAAGCCTTACATTGGTAGATTTAAAGAAAAAATTCAAAATTGATCTTTAATTTGGATTCTACACAACTGATGAGATAATCAGTTTGCATCATCCTTCATTTTGGTCTTAAAGTTGTTTAGCTATCTTAATCTAATCTTCATTTAGCCAAAAACATCATTTTCAGTGAGTTGGGACCAAACAAAACTCAATTTAGTCAAACTTTGCAAAATAGAGAAAAAGTCAAAATGTTCATTGCTGTAAAATGGGACAGATTTCTAAAGTTACTGTAGGGTTTAATATTGTTTGAAATTGAATGGCCTTTGTTGATTTGTAATCCTTGGAAGCTTGTATTTCAAATTCAAAAAGAAGATTGCAATTTGGAATCCATTTGGTCATTTGAAATCAACCCCAAAGTGACCCTTTTGGCCTTGTCACTCCCCTGCTACCCAGTACTGACCCATTTCATATGATAATAGATTGTTTGTTTTGAGGCCTTTTTGCTTGTTTATTGTTGATATAGAATCTCACCTAGGCTGTATGGTTAGCTTTATGCTTGGTTTCCCCTTGTTTGCTTATTTTTGCCCCCTCCCCCCCCCCCCCCACATCCCCCGCTGTCAAGTAACCCCTAGCTACCGTTTACCGCTACATCAGTAGCAACCAAGGTTTTTTTTTATTGCTTTGTAAATGCTTCTGTTTGAATCTTGTTGTCTAATATTTTGTTTTGAGTATTGTTAATTGTTGTTTTGCAACTGATGCTTGTTCCTTAGTTTTGCTTATTGTCCCTATTTGTGGTAAAGGTCTATGGCTATAATCTCTCAAAATCTCACCTTTGTGACAGAGGACTTGAAACGTTGGGAGTTTAAGGCTAGCATAAGCGTAGTTTAAAAGCTTTTTCATAAAATATTCTTTCACCAAAAGTTGATTCATTCTGTTGTTAATCATTTTGCCAAAAAAAAAAAAAAAAAAAAAAAAAAAAAAAAAAAAATGTTTGAAAAAAATTGCAAAAGGTAGGGGTCGAACCCCTGACCTCTTGCATAAACACACAACCACACCACACTGAACCAACTGCGCCCTTGGGTCTTTTGCATAAGCCTTTGCATCATTAATCCTTTTATTCTCTTTTTAGCCTAGTGTGCTTATTAGCTTATTTTGCTTCTTTTCTGCTTATTTGCTACTGTTCCCAGCTTTTTTATATTTTCCATAGATTAAGTTTAACCTGTAGAATTTATTAAAAAATTTTCAGAATTAATTAAATAATTTTAGTATTTATTAGAATTTAATTAGTGTTAATTAGTAATTAATTCATAATAAATAGAATTTTTATTGAAATTTTAATTTTCTTTTTTCCAAAATTTTATTTTGTCATCTAGTACGTAGGAAAATTGTTTTCATGCCCGTAGGACTTTTTTAGCTTAAAATTCACGTTTTAAATTGCACGTTGACGTTTATTTTTAATAAACGTCATGTTTTTGTTTTAGATTGCGTTTTAGGATTTCCCATTTTCCCTATTATGTTTCCCGTAGTATTTTAAGTAGATTTAGGATTTCCCTAGCCTTGCCTTGTTCATTTTCCCTTTTAGGTTACGTTTATTTCATTTTTCATTTGTTAATTATTAATTCTCGTAACTTTAACGTACCACAACACCAAATAACTCTCACAATCTACCGTACAAACATTTTAATCTCGAATCTTAATCGATCTTGCCCATTCACACCTCGTTGGGATACGACCCGGGAAATCACTTACCCGGTATCTTATATATATATATATATATCGTATTCACGGGTTTTGCAATTCGGCCTTTTCACAAGGGTTTGAATAGTCAATTCCACCACGTCTACTTTATATTTATTTGATACGCGCATTCTGCACGAATCACCCGTTTTAAAACTTTGCTTTAGGCCTCCGTAACGATTGAGCCGCTCTTGTTTATAACATGCCATAAACACTAACGACTCTTGCTACGTACTACATAAACAATAACCGAAGGCTAGAGACAAAAAAAACACATGACACCCCATCTTGGAAACATCCTGCATCATTCCAAGAAACATTCAAGCCCACCCACCCACAATAACAAGGGAGCAAAAGATAACCATATGAGATTGCCTCTTTAAAAACCCTTCCCAACTAAAACCCATTGGAAAAAACCTTGGAGAAGGAAAAAAGAGTACAACTCTCAAATGGAACCCCCAAAATAAAACCATAATCATGACAATACATCAGGCCACTAAAAACTTGTAATGATCACCGATCGTGGTAGCTTCCATGTATCCACAATCCTTCTTACACGTGTAGAACTTTTCTTGAACTGAAACGAGAGAATCTCCAATCTTACATTGGTAACCATATCAACCAACACCTGCGTATATAACTTTAATTTCTTCTTGAAAAGTTTCGAGTATCTCACACATTATTATACCCCCATTTAGAAAATTATCGGTTTAAATATGTTCTTAAGGTTCCTTGTGCTATGGCAGTTCTGAGTCTAGAGCCGATCTACTTACAACGGGGTTAGCGGTAACCAATATCCCAGCTGCTTAGCAACACATTTTACAGAAACTCGGTCTCTACCATGTAAATTCTTAAAAAAAATGAAGATATAGAAGGCAACTTTAAGACACATATCTATACTACATATAATAGGTGTACTGTATGTAGTTTTGCTTAATTTTTTAATCATTAATCTAAACATGGCAAAACATTTAATCCTTAATCCTTAATTTAAGCATGATAGCACATTTAATCCTTAATCCTTAACTTAAAGCTAATTAAGGAACAATTTTATAAGTTTGACTTTAGACCTTTTACCAATGTTTTAAAACCCGGTTTTATAATCTACCCGCTCGAGTCGCCGGTTCACCGGTTCAACCACCGGATCAAACCGGTTTTCTATGAATATAAAAACCAGTAATATAGATACTTTTGAAAGACAACTAATAGGTTATGTAGATTTAATCATCATCATATCCACATAAAGATCTTAAATATGTTATTTATACACAACATTTCCTCATTGATTGAACAAGTTGATTAAAAACATATATGTGAAAACAAGTTGATTAAGTGTTTTATGTAACCAAAATATCACTATAACTATGTGCCTCTATAAAATTTCACCGCCATGCACAGGCACTCGTACAGTATGATAATAATGGAAAAAATTGTTGGCTTATTTGAACATAATGTCGACTAATTTGTTCTAGCCAATTTATTTTCATCCACACTCTCATCGAACAAACACATGTCTAGTTTTTTTTCAATATAGATGCTATCGTGAACCTCAGCACCATTAGACCACCAAGGAGACGCACGCTAACCTCAAAAGTTATCCTTAGAGATATTACAAATGGAGAATCCGTCACCCATTCCTAAAAGGGTTTTGATTGAAGAATAGCAATGTATTTTTTCAAATGTACCGATTTAGTAAGTGAACTTTTTTTAAGTTGTAGAAATGTAACGAACTTTCATAAGTGTTTCAATTTGGTACGTAATGATGACGTGTCATACTTGAAAGTTTGACATGTGGCACCATTAATAACGTGACAAGTAATCATCACGTACTAAATTGGTACACTTACGAAAGTTCGTTTCATACTACAACTTAAAAAAAGTTCACGTACCAAATTGATACATCTGAAAAGTGTACATTGCTATTCTTTGACCAAATCCTAGTGAAAATAAAATTCATGATAAAAGCCTCGTATTTCTTCAATAATTCAAATTTCCGGCTAGTCCAATGAGAAGTACACACAAAACTATGACACTAATAAGCAAGCAATGTCTAAATGGACGGCGTGGACTGAGTAACATGCCAAAATGGATCGGATTGGATTATCTCGCCAGCATGCAAATGATTTACCTTATTCAACTAATTTTTATATAAACTCTTGTAGCAGCAAGAATCCAATGGAACAACAATGGCCGTCTGCAACTTTCCCATATTACATTCTTATATACTTGGCATTTAATCTCTGCCACTTTAGATAATGGAATCATTCATTTGTCCGAAAATCTATACCCATAAATACCAACCTCAAGGTCTCGGATCATGTATCACAACCAAGACTATTATCTTTCTGGCCTAAGAAGAAACTGAAAACTAAAAATCATGAATTCCATGTTTTTAAAAATGGCTGCAATGCTCTCGTTTCTCCTTATGTTTGCCATGTTGGCAGAAAGTAGATATACACTAAATGATAAGTTATTTGAATTTCCTTTAGTATTTAGCCTTTTGATGTTCTGTTTGCAACAAAATGCGGAGCACATTCTTCTCCTTCGTCCTTGACACAATCCCTCTTCTTCGATGAGCAGGTTCCCAGAAGGATCCTTTCGTGGTTACATGTAACCAAGTGGTTGGTGCTAAAGTTGGAGACGGTTGCACCTCTTTCGGCGATTCATTCAACTTGGGTCTGGAGTCTCTTTTAGCAATTAACCCAAACATCAACTGTCTTGCAATCTTCGTGGGTCAATGGTGCGTGTTGATGGAAGTGTAAGCAAGTGATTACCCCAAAAAACTGATGGTTTTTACCATTACTATATATATTAAAAGAGATTCAATACGACGCCGTTCTGTGAATAGTAATACAGTGTTGGACTCCCGTTTTTTTTTCAGCCCGTTATCACGCCTCAGGCCCATGTCCATTCTTTGTTGATTATATGATGAAGAGAAGAACGTAGAACACAGTAGCGTCATCTTGACCACTTAACAAGATCTAGAGTACCCCAACACCATAGCGTCATCTTGCTCCCGGTTTTTCAAATCAACCAATAAGTTCAGCTATTTGATGTATGTAACCATGAAATCTTTGGACTTCAGAAGCTCGAAACAAGAAGGTTGCAACAATAAATCCGAAATCTTATGTGAGTTCAAATCTTCAGCTTCAACTTAATTGTTGGGGAAGGTTTTAATTTATCTATGTTTATAAACATTTAATTTTTATGATATCTTTGTTTAATAGCAGGGTCTCAATTTTTGGGGCTTCTTTTGTTTTCAATTTTTTTAATGGAAGATTACTGGGAAAATCAACAAGTTATGTATGCTTATTAATTAATTATTTAGTTTAGTTTGTTTAGTTTGTGTGTTTAGATTGCTTATTTTTTTATGTCCACGGTTTTATTTAAACTAAGAAATCCAAGTATAGGAACAAAAACTATTTTCAAGGGTCTGTTGTTTCAGCTGATGTTTTGATATGCTTAGTTCGTTGAACTTATTGTTAACGATACGCGGTGTAGGGCAAAACATCGCAGACACATCTTGGTTTGGGTAAGGATCATTTGGTCGAGTTAGGGGATATAACAAGTTAATTTTCAATACCATACCCAAATTATGTTTTCGTTTCTATGTTTTGAGATTATTCACACATTCACTTTTCTTCACGTCTTTCCAGGGATACGCATACTGAATTGGTGTTCGAGTTAGAGGTAGTATTTGACCGAGTTGTGAAAGGTAACTACCATTATTGTTATCACTGTTCTTAGGTGTATGTGAAGATGGGATTGTTTGACAGTTTGATTTGTAGTAACCTTTAGTAATTCGGTTGTCACAGGTTTTGATTTTGCTGAGGATGGAGGAATGGGAATGTACCAAATTCTGGAAGGGTGTTAAGCCAAATATATTAAAAGAAGGTGAAACTGAATTTGTTAAATAAAGTTAATCCATGTTTCGTATAAAAAATTAGCGTTTATAATTTATTGTAGATTTTTGTTTTCTAGGTAATAGTACACTCCAAGCTAATTGCAATGTTGTTGAAGCTTCTTCAAATTCCATTGACACTTCAAACCATTCTCGCCCTGCTAATTCTATATTTGGCAGGCGTGGTTGCATAATTACTCGAGGTAAATATTTTTTTTAATATCTAAGACTGTTGTGTATTGTAACCCGGCCCTTTTGGATAAAATGGTGTATAGTTGTATGTGTCTTCAGATAGAGATTACCGTGTCTCAGATACGTGTCTTTAGATGGATAATACCTATGACTCCTTTTTCCAGGTGTCTCCATACCGACCCATCTATCAATGAGTAATATTGATCTTATGTTTGCTGTTAGTGTTAGGTGCTGTTGCGTTTTTCATGTTGTGTAACAATTATAATTATGCATCATCCATTCTTTTTTTTTTGTCTTTTGATTCTTATCTAAGGAAAACTTTATTTGCAGGGGTTTATGGGGGCATGAAATTCTTCAAGGGGTTAATCAAGCAAAGTCTTTCCTAGGTGCTTAGGATTCTTATGGTGAGTGATACGGTTTCCAAGATATGGTTACTTGGTTAGGTAATTTTTAATTGAATTACAGATAAGTTACTCAAATACAGCTTACTAATTGAAAAATATTGGCATTCATATGATGCAAATGTAGATGAATCGTGAGAGCAGGTAGTACGTACTATCGACAAATAGCATACTTTATGTAGCCTTTTAGGTTGTTTTGTTGTCGATGTTTTAAGGTGAATGTCGAATTAAGTTTTGCAGGGAATTTGTTGGGTTCGTGCGATGTATGAGGATTCTATCGCCTTTTGGAGTTCAGCAGCAGATGGAAGCTAGACTGCTAGGTGGCTTACAATAGGTGGCTAAGAATTGGTATGACTAATTTCTAAACTCTGCCATTAGAATTTATATCGGGTTGTGATTTCATATGGATGAGGTTATGTCATCTCACAGAATAAAATTAAGTTATTAGATTCAATGAATCATCATGAGTCACACGATTAACATATTAAATTAGCAAACATACTATGATTGTAAATGATGTAGTCATGGTTTTTCTAATTAACAGTGGAGAACTGCTAATGAAGCCTTCACTATCGTGTCAAACGGGCTGTTCTAATTAACAATGTCGAGTAGATAAAATTACCCGATTTTTAGCCGGGCCATTCTGANTGAGGTTATGTCATCTCACAGAATAAAATTAAGTTATTAGATTCAATGAATCATCATGAGTCACACGATTAACATATTAAATTAGCAAACATACTATGATTGTAAATGATGTAGTCATGGTTTTTCTAATTAACAGTGGAGAACTGCTAATGAAGCCTTCACTATCGTGTCAAACGGGCTGTTCTAATTAACAATGTCGAGTAGATAAAATTACCCGATTTTTAGCCGGGCCATTCTGAAATTGTTGATATGGTTTTTTTTTTTTTTGATGTCTTAAGGCCAGGGGGAATTCCTTGAGGTTATTGAATCATGTTTTCATCATGGGACAGGCTAAATTTTCTGCTAAGTTACTCAATTGGTGTATAATAATAACCTTCGTCTAAACATCCCGTTAGTTTCTGCTTACTATGGACTGTGGTGTTTGCTTATAGCGACATTATAGGATTCAATTTTAATATTTGAAATGATACAATCATAACGTAGATATAATATATTAATATTTGAAAATTGTGTCATGTTTACAGGTTGGCGAGGAATTGTTAAGGAGTTGGTGTTACATATCACCGAATTTGGATAATGCTTATGCCAACTGTATGCATACAACTCACGATGGCAAAAGGAAGTCTACCCACTGTTTCTAACAACCGTTTGATAACAGATTATGCGCCTACGGATTCTTCTTTTGTGCTGAAGAAACGATCTATATAAGGAAGGAAGCCTTATGACACGACTACTTTATCTGATGCACAACTCCAGTAACGGATACAGGTTTGCCCTGTTTTTTGCATACAAATGTAACTATTCATTCACCTAATGATACATGTGTCTATACGTAATATGGTTATTAGTAATAGTTAAAAGTTTCATTTCAATAAAATGCGGAGTATTCCACCATCTTATGAACTTTCTTTTTCCGAGAATTTAACTTCCACTGCCACCAGAACTACTACTTGCAGAGGAACCAAGAAAGTTGCTGGTGGGGTTGAGGTATCAAAGAACGAGATGCTCAAAACAACAGCTAACTCGAACAACGGAAGGAAGGCCGGTGAAACTTCCTCTTGCCAGAGTGTCAACAGCCAATTGGACGAGTGCGAAGAGGAGACGGATGAAGAGGATGTGGTTGATCAAAAAGTGGAGCATGCACTGATGTACACAGGGAGGAAGGTGGATACTGTCAAAAAGGATAGTGCTATGCAGTAAAACGCAAGCACTGTGAAGAAACCATACAGCATGAGACTCTCAACTAGGATGACTGAAAAGAAATCCGCAGAGACAATGGTGAACAAGGATAGCGGAAAAGCAGTTAAGATTGATTCATTTATGGATGATGAAGTTAATGTTGGATTAGACAAGAACAATATGAAATCAGGTACGCATTTTTACATTCTATGCATTTTTAGCTTTGATGTTTGAGGTTTAACTCACGTGTGATTGTCTTGATACTTAATATCGTTATGTACCATCACTAATTTACTCTACGACCAATGTTCTGCAGAAAACACAAATGCAGTAGTGGAAGACCCGAAAGGAATGGCTGGTAGGATTGAAAGAATTCAGACAAGATGTCCACGGTCTGGTGCTGGAGGGACATAACCAGAATCAGGTGTCATCTCATTTTCGGTAGTTTAGTTACGAGTTTCAGGTGGTAGCTAAGCACGGACGTGGTAACCACAAGAAGGTACATACATTCATATTAATATATACATCTAAACTGCTTATCTTGATTTAAGTATATATGCCAAAAATTGTGTTACGTATCAGTATCTGAATCCAGGCCGTCTATTTTAAATCATGCAGTGTTAGGTTCAATGGAAATATCTCACAAGAAAAGTGATGAAAGTTGCGATGTCGCCGCCTCAAAGTTTTGATGATAGTTACGTGGCACAAGGAAATTACTTTTAGCTCTCAAACATACACATGCTCCGGTATTTTATGTACACATTCAGAAACACATATATGTTCAAAAAATAGCAAAAAACCCGCGAGGCCGCGTTGTCGCTCGACTCGTATATACACATAATGGGTACTTGAATAAATTATGAGCTGCCTTGATATTGGCTCCAGTTTAGAACAAAAGGGTCATACTAACACAAAAAAAACATTACACAAACAAAATACAAACACAAAATATATTACACAAACTATACAAAAAAAAAAAAAAAAAAAAAAAAAAAAAAAAAAAAACCCAACGACAAAAG
The DNA here is from genome assembly GCA_014162995.1 of Artemisia annua. Classification (NCBI taxonomy): domain Eukaryota; kingdom Viridiplantae; phylum Streptophyta; class Magnoliopsida; order Asterales; family Asteraceae; genus Artemisia; species Artemisia annua. The sequence continues at coordinate 101,826 of LBNU01002815.1, read as the reverse complement.
ACCACCTACGCCATGTAGACCCGTTAATCTAAGCCACTTCACCCCCGTCTTTATAACTCCATCCCATTTATATCAATGATTAAACATGTGATCCTCATTTAACTTCATCCAATGGTTGTACAATCTTTTACAGAGAATTTTGTTCGGAGATGTTTTATAAAGACGGGGGGTGGAAGTGGTTAGATTAACGGGGTCTACATGGGTAGGGTGGTCCTTTTGTGTGGGCTAGGTGGTCCCCTCTTGTCGGTGTTTTTTTTTTTTTTTTTTTTTTTTTTTTTTTGTTTTTTTGTATAGTTTGTGTAATGTTTTTTATAGTTTTGTGTAATGATTATTTTTGTGTTTGTATTTTGTTTGTGTAATATATTTTGTGTTTGTATTTTGTTTGTGTAATGTTTTTTTTTTGTGTTTATTTGTTATGTTTCACGTTAAACGTTACCACATTAAACAACTATAACAACAAATGTTATCATTCAATTAAATAACAACGTTAACACATTATTTAAAAACAACAACATCTACGAACAACAACGTTAACACATTATTTAAAAACAACAACATCTACGAACAACAACGTTAACATATTATTTAAAAACAACAACATCTATGACATATGAAGATTATTCATATCATTTAAAAGATCATGGAGCCTTGCACCGGACTGACAAGCGTGATCCGTAGGATTCTTTGCCAATTCTAACTCCATCTCCAACGTCTTTATTCTTGTCATTAACAGCTTGTTTCTTGCTTCAAGCTCGTCAATCTTATTTAAATGAGCAACGCAGTTTGAGCACTGCGCTGAAGAAGAGGCTTGATTAAAGTACCTCCTTTCAAACTCATCTTTCCACATGAAGTATCGACACCCATAGTTAGTTGTACCTGGCTGTTACATGTTAATAAAATTATAAGAAATTTATTTTTAACAAACAAATTATTTACATATTTACATAACTAAGCAAACGTATGATTATTTACCACTGAATCAGGACATGCATAATACAGTCGCCCACGACTACATTCTTGCCTGGATTTCCGTTCTATAATGAATCCTCTCCCACATCGACACAAGAAAGGATTTCTTCCTCCCACCTGACAAAAGAATTTGCATAACAATTTACAACAACAATCAATAATGTTATTACTAATTTAAATAAATATTTAATCATTTACTATATACACCAAATAGTTTTTTACAACACAAAGCAATAATCATTCACAATTTTTGTCGGTATAATTATTTACAACATAAATTAATAATCATTTACAATGTTTTGTCGGTATAATTATTTACAACATAAATCAATAATCATTTACAATGTTTTGTTGGAATAATTATTTACAACATAAATCAATAATCATTTACAATGTCCTGTCTGTATAATTATTTACTACATTAGTCGATGATGATATAAAGTTTCCCATTCCGCTGCAGCCGGCTCTCTGAAATACCTCCATTGTGGGTGGATACGCGGAAGTGGAGTATCTCTGTCTATCGTGGGTAAAATGTAGTGAGCACCTCTATTCTCCCCCATATGGGCAATCACAAGGGGGTCGGTTCCTTGTGATAAGTCTGGCCCGGGAAACAGTGGAAAACATGTGGTGGAATTTCCATGGGATATAAATACTACAGGTCGGCGTATCATTGAAGCGATAACCATCCCCGTGAGTGGCATTATCATCCAGCGACCATCAGGTGCATCTCCATGGAACCACCTTAATGTATAGCAAATTAGGTCAAAGTCCTCTTGGTGCCACATATTTATGTAAGTTACCCTATGTGTGTCTAACTCTTGCAATAAATGATGTCTGACTTCGGCCCACCTACTTTCGTCTTGAGCAAGATAGTGGGCAACGCACCGAAACCCACAATTTCCATCACCAGCCACATTATGTATTCTTATTACGTATGGACGGAAAAACTGTGGAATATGCTCAATAAATTGATTGCTCACACTATCTCCAACATATAATCTGTGGCGTAGACTATCACCCGTGTACGAACTATGTTTAGGAGGTTCTCTCTGCAAGTTCGGGACTTTCGTAGATCTTGAATTTGTACTTCTTCGGTGATCTACGATTGGTACTTCATTCAAGTCGGGGAATTCATTCAAGTCAGGCTTGCCCTTTTTGTCCTTTGTGCTTGGACGTTCACGGGTATTTTTATGAATAGCAGGTTCTTGTGTGCCAACAGATTCAGGCTGGGTTATCTCTTTCAACTTCGTTATCATATTTTTCTTGACAAACGACGATGCTTTGCTAAACATATCCGTGAAGTGTCGAATGTCATTTTGAAACGAAGCATCATCATCATCATCATCATCTTCAGGCGGTGGCCTATTGATAACAGGCCATGGATAAGACAGTGTTCTCCAGAAAATAGGAATTGATTCCAGTGGAATGGGGAGTTCTGAATTCATTAAAAGTGACTTATATAAGTTACTGATACTAATGGGAAAAACAACTTGATAGTTATAAATTTAATATACTTACCATGACATCTGTAGAAAAGCATCATATGAAAGCATGGTAGTCCATATATTGCATTCAACTTATGGCAACATTGGTCTGGGGTGATCCACCGTTTGAGTTCTTTGAACATGAGATCAAAAGCATGATGGGAAACTTTATACCACAATTCTTCAAATAGTGATATATTACATTTAAGTTGTTTCTCGTTGATGCTTCTATTAAAACTCTCTTTTCTCCCATTTTCTTGCGAAATGAGAATCTTATCGACAGACATCAATAACCTGTCTAATTTGGACTGTGTGCCGTCCAAATGTAATTTCAACAACACGTGGTGAGCCTCAACTCTGCACGTTGTTGTCTGGCCGTATGAGCGATAACGGTTGTAGAACACTAGCTAACATCACAAACACGAATAACCTTGTGGTTTTGGTTCGTTCCAAGTAAGAAAGAAAGAAAGAAATGTAGAGAGAGAAAGTTAGAGAGAGAAAGAGGTGAAGCCTTAGAGAGAAAACCAAAAAAAAGAAAATAGAATTATGAGTGAAGGCTTACCCTCTCCAAGGATGGAGAGGGGTTTATATACATGGGTTTTGCCACTTGGGCGTGCCACTTAGGCTGCGGATCAGGTATACAGTGGCTAAAGACCCGTCCTTCGTCTGCGAACTAATCTAATTCTAAACTACGTTATACTAACTAATGTAACTACTACGAGCTAAAAAATGCTTAATCATATCTGGGGTGACCGAATCTTTCTTATACAAAAATCTTATTCCTAACAATCTCCCCCTAAGGGAGGTCACCCCTAATATATCTTAATTCTTGAATTCTTGCATTGAGATCTTTGAAGATACTTTTGTAGCTCGTAGTTGTTGATTCTTCATTGATGTACGACTCAAGATGACTTCCTTGATGTATATGATGATCTTTTGACTTTGCTCTTCGCTCTTCATCCATATATTTAGCTTCAAGTCATCTTTGAGTGTTTGTGTCTCTTCGTGACGTTGTGATAGTCTTTGTGATGTCACGCTTACACTTTTCTTGATCATGATCTTCTGCATCAGAGTTGTGGAAGCATAGTCGAAGCCCATTCCTTTGATCATGATATCTTGAGTTATGATGTTGAAGTGTAAGCATGAGATGATGAATCTGCATCTTTGCTGCAATCGGCATTAATCGTCAACTTCTTTGTCTTTGGAGAGGTTACGCCTTTCCAACATGCTCATACATCTTTGTTGAGTAGATCTTCCTGGTTGAACAGTTCTGACGTCTCCTTTTAGATGTTGGTATGAGCATGTGGAACTTGAGTGATAGTGGTGATCACGGTAAGTATGGTATGTTGAGCTGCATAAAACTTTGTTAGTAATAAACATACCGGCACTTACAAGTTCGGACTTCGAGATTGTCAACAGCATAGTGTGAAGACTTTCTCTAATCCTTACCAAGGCCGTTCCTAATCGGATGCCCACGAAAGGGCTTACATGGACATACCGAAGTACACCAACGATTAGGTGAGTCGTTGGAGATCACCCCACGACTGTAGACCCTTTGGAACACCACCGTACACACTAAGCGTAACCCACAAGTGATTACCGAAGTGACCTGCTGTCAGGGCTGTTAGATGTTGACCCTGGCAGGAGTTTCCACTCAATCATTGGGAAATACTTATGTATATTCCCTCATAAGTGTTCTTGGCAGATTGCTAAGATCTGCGTAGGACTCGAAATATTACAACTGGTGTCCTTAATGTTGAACCACCAGTGTATAAGTATCAAGTGTACCTATGAGATCTTTTGATGCATCTCTTGGCTCTAGACTCGATAAGTGCACATTTGGTTATCCTATTCGGAGACTGGGGAGGGGTCTCCTGTTTCAATATCAACTCGCTCTAAGAGAGAAGTCGATAGTTTACATCGGTTCCCCGTGAGAATGAAACAAGCTCTTTTAAGAGAACTTGAGTGGCTGGAAGGTTTAGTGTAGTGCGTCACTGGGGCCATGACGTCTTAATCTTCAATACCGATGTTACCTTGGTAA
>LBNU01002815.1:50211-97297 GCA_014162995.1 Artemisia annua | reverse complement strand
CGGAGACTGGGGAGGGGTCTCCTGTTTCAATATCAACTCGCTCTAAGAGAGAAGTCGATAGTTTACATCGGTTCCCCGTGAGAATGAAACAAGCTCTTTTAAGAGAACTTGAGTGGCTGGAAGGTTTAGTGTAGTGCGTCACTGGGGCCATGACGTCTTAATCTTCAATACCGATGTTACCTTTGCAACAATCAGTAGCATATGAGTTGAACCCGGTGTCTGCCCTAAGGTTGAATAATAGGAGGGCTATTTCTTTTCACCCTTTCTCAGTTCATTTCTTTTTAATTCTTCAACCCCTTCAGTGCTTACCAAGACTTCATAACTAGAACCTTGTTGGGTTTGTTCCAGTCCTAGCTCAGTCTTAGTCGGCACTCTTCCCTTTCTCACTTTTCTCCTTTTTTCAATCATTCCTAAGGACTTCTAATCTATCTATTGGATTATCCCTGGGAAGATCCCTCCGGTTCTGGTGGATCATGGGAACATATACCTAACCTTACCATCCTTATAACTCCGTGCTTTTAAAGTAAATTGGTCGGTCTTTTGGTATCTTTCCACAATCATCACATAACCAAATTCATTGAAAATTCTCTCAAAGTGTTTATGATTAAGAAACACATTTTGTTAACACTTTGAGAGTTTTATCATTTTTCAAATACTCCCCTCTTAACATGTGCTCATAGGAAGAAAGAAATTTGCACATGTCGGGGTGAGTTGCACTTTTTGAATTGATCTACTCTTAATAGACATATACCCTAGGGACACGTTTACGTTGCTTAGTTAAAGGGATCCATTATCAGCGTTTAGGTGATAACTAGCCCTAATAACTAACTTGATGTTGTTAACATTCCTTGAAAAAGGAAGTTAGACCCGTCAAAGTATACATCTAATAAGAGCTTCTCGAAACGGTACTTTTCTACTTGGATAAATCCTTTCGAATTCTAACGCTTGTGTTTCGTCAATTCTGAGTCATAATCAATTCACGGTTTCTACTTGATTTTGTAAAAACCCGCGAACGACTCTTAGCCACTTGCTCCCCCTCAATATGTGCACATTGATTGAATCAATTTTTCAAAGTTTTTCAAAACTTTGGCACATACGGGTGAGCTTTCATTCGAGATCATTTACTCATCATTTTTCAACACTTGCTCCCCCTTAGTATGTGCTTTGATCATAATCCAAAATTTTAAAAATTTTTAGCACATACGGGAGCGATCTTTTGAGTCCAAAACATCTTTTCAAGTCCAAAAACATCACATTTAAATGATGAATTCAAAGCTCAACTTCTGAAAAAGGGTTTCACAATTGCAGCATTAAAAAAAATGAGCTAAGAAAACGTCACATTAAATCACTTGCTCCCCCTTAATATGTGCTTTGATTAAAACCCAACACAAGTGATTACCGAAGTGACCTGCTGTCAGGGCTGTTAGATGTTGACCCTGGCAGGAGTTTCCACTCAATCATTGGGAAATACTTATGTATATTCCCTCATAAGTGTTCTTGGCAGATTGCTAAGATCTGCATAGGACTCGAAATATTACAACTGGTGTCCTTAATGTTGAACCACCAGTGTATAAGTATCAAGTGTACCTATGAGATCTTTTGATGCATCTCTTGGCTCTAGACTCGATAAGTGCACATTGGTTATCCTATGCGGAGACTAGGGAGGGGTCTCCTGTTTCAATATCAACTCGCTCTAAGAGACAAGTCAATAGTTTACACCGGTTCCCCGTGAGAATGAAACAAGCTCTTTTGAGAGAACTTGAGTGGCTGGAAGGTTTAGTGCAGTGCATCACTGGTTCCATGACGTCTTAATCTTCAATACCGATGTTACCTTGGTAACAATCAGTAGCATATGAATTGAACCCGGTGTCTGCCCTAAGGTTGAATAATTGGAGGGCTATTTCTTTCACCCTTTCTCATTTCATTTCTTTTTAATTCTTCAACACCTTCAGTGCTTACCAAGACTTCATAACTAGAACCTTGTTGGGTTTGTTCCAGTCCTAGCTCAGTCTTAGTCGGCACTCTTCCCTTTCTCACTTTTCTCTTTTTTTCAATCATTCCTAAGGACTTCTAATCTATCTATTGGATTGTCCCTAGGAAGATCCCTCCGGTTCTGGTGGATCATGCGAGCATATACCTAACCTTACCATCCTTATAACTCCATGCTTTAAAGTAAATTGGTCGGTCTTTTGGTATCTTTCCACAATCATCACATAACCAAATTCATTGAAAATTCTCTCAAAGTGTTTATGAATAATAAACACATTTTGTTGACACTTTGAGAGTTTTATCATTTTTCAAATGCTCCCCTCTTAACATGTGCTCATAGGAAGAAAGAAATTTGCACATGTCGGGGTGAGTTGCACTTATTTGAATTGATCGGCTCTTAATAGACATATACCCGAGGGACACGTTTACGTTGCTTAGTTAAAGGGATCCATTATCAGCTTTTAGGTGATAACTAGCCATAATAACTAACTTGAAGTTGTTAACATTCTTTAAAAAGGAAGTTAGACCCGTCAAAGTATACATCTAAGAAGAGTTTCTCGAAAGCGGTACTTTCTACTTGGACTAGTCCTCTTCGAGACACGTTTACATCACTGGTTAGACCAGCTTGAAATTATTACCCGGCCAGGACTAGTATTTTCGATTCACGACTTTTCATGTTTCGTCAATTCATGAGTCAAATTCTGAGTCATAATCATTTCACGGTTTTTACTTATTATTGTAAAAACCCGCGAAAGACTCTTAGCCATTTGTTCCCCCTTAACATGTGCACATTGATTGAATCAATTTTTTTAAAGTTTTTAAAACTTTGGCACATACGGGTGAGCTTTCATTCGAGATCATTTATTCATCATTTTTCAACACTTGCTCCCCCTCAGTATGTGCTTTGATCATAATCCAAAATCTTAAAAAAAATTTAGCACATACGGGAGCGATCTTTTTAGTCCAAAAACATCTTTTCATGTCCAAAAACATCACATTTTAATCACTTGCTCCCCCTTAATATGTGCTTTGACTAAAATCCAAAATCTTTAAAATTTTAGCACATAAGGGAGCGTTCTCGTAAGTCCAAAAGCATTCTTTATGAGTCCAAAAACATCACTTTTAAACCAGTTTTTATATTTAAATCACATTCTCTCCCCCGATCATAAAATTTCAAATCTTTTGAGATTTTGTGATCCCAATTGATTTAAATGATTTTCGAAGAAGCTTTGGAGAGACATGTGATAAAATTTTAAACGTTTACTGATTATGAGACACTTTTTGAGTTTCACTGTGGCTGGTGCACAAAGTTTTAAAGGTGCAGAAATTTTGAGCACATACGCTCCCCCTCAATTAATGACCCGTTTTTCCATTTTAACGTTTAATAGCCATTAATGTGAGCGGTAACGTATACGAGAAAATTTAAGACCGATGGCCACCTTGTACACCACAAAATCTCTTTTGAAGAATTTTAGAAGAAAGAGATTTTGGGAAAAGAAGACTTCTCTTCTTTTACAAGAAAGGTTGCACTGAAGCGTACAACTTTTCGGATAATCCGCACATAGTGAAAACATGGTAACGTGTTTTTCACGGATTTTGAAACCCGGGTTGCTATCTGAAGTAATAGCAAGCCATCATTTATGCAAACATATATTTTTGGTATTTTCAAATTTTTCAGATTTTTATGGGTTTTATAGGTTTTATATTTTTATATTTTTCTTTTCTGGGTTTTATAAAATATATAAAAGGATATTTGAAGCTTATCTATTACTCCTCATTCCCTTCCTGAAGACTTTTGAGTGATACTGGCATGAGACTCTCCAAACCAAGTTCCTGAAGAATAAATCGAAACCATTCTCCAGGGAGTGCTTTTGTGAAGAAAACTGCCAGCTGAAACTCTGTCCTTGCGAAGTGAAGTTTCACCACATCACTGGAGAATCCATTTGCCCGACTTGCAGCATTGGCGAGAAACATTCTGATAACTTTGATAAAAACACTCTGAGTGAACGATTCCTCAAAGTCAATGCCTTTCTTTTGATGATAACCCTTAGCAGCAACCCTTGCCTTGCAGAGCGTCATCATGCTCATAAGATTTCACTTTAGGATCCTTCTAAGAGCACTAATCATTGTACCGTCTGGGGATGGTACCAATTTCCATACTTAGAGACAATAGAATTGTATGGAATTATAAGAGCACCATAAGGCAAGTGTGTCCAGATGCCTTCGAGTGGACACCGGTTGAGTAGAATTCCCCTTATAGTGAAGATCATGTGGTTGCGGTTAGAACACTGATGTGCTTATGTTAAGATCTCCTGAAGAAGAAGCTATAGAAGAAGATTCAGGAGCAAATGGGTCTTTGAACGTAGCAACATCAGGTGGAGCAGATGGATATACTTCAAACGATTCTTCAACTGCATTACCTTGATGTACGAAAGGAGATTGTATGTATGATGAAGTTGATGAATGACTTGCTGATGGAGAGTCTTGAGCTATTTGAAGAAGAACACGATGGACCATTTTGATCGTTTGGAACATGAGCTGTGATGGCTGGTGGTACCGGTGTATCACCAATTGGCGGCTCAAAGTATTCATCAACCACTTGATTAGCGAAGATCTCCAAGTCCTTATCAGTGGATGGTACATAAGGTACATGCAGGAGTGGAATACAATAACTGAACTGGTTGGTTCAGAAGACACAAGTTTAGAAGCGGGTCCTACACTGATGTGTGCAGAAGCTATTTGCTCAGACAGCTCATAGAATGTGATGTGAATGGTTTCCAAGATTTGTCGGGTTCGTATGTTGTAGTTTCGGCACCCCTTATGATCTGAAGCATAACCACCAAATATTTCAACAATCGCTTTAGATAACCTTTCCAGATCTTGGTAGTCATTTTGTAGGGCATGAAGAGCTCCTATGAAGATGTTGACATTATTGGGTTTGTGGGCATGCTTCTTTCGTTAGCACAGTTGACTAGCTGAACAAATAGAGATGGTGTACACGGTAGTGACACGTTTGCTTTGAAGAAGATCAACACCATCCAATTCTTTTATAAATTACACAGTCACCGATGATACAGTCTCCATAACCCGTAATTATGTTAACCTGGTAGTTCCCAAATCTAACTATCCCAATAAACTCATTCATGAAATTCTTGAGCCCTGAGCAATCCCCGATTAGTATTACGAAGCTGTTGACATGAGTACCACATAGAGAATTAGTCGGTACGTTGATGAAGACAGTAATCAACACTTCTTACGTTTTCACCACCAAAGCATTTGAGGTTCCTGAAGCTGTAGATGCCATGAAATAATCTTAAACAGGATTTTACAACTCTTGTGACTTACACCGAGAGATCGATTCTCTCCCGGGATTTTACTAAAGTCAACAAAAGAAGCCGAAAGATGTAATAAGCGAGTTAGACTTAGAGTGAGATCTTGGATAGGTCACAATTTGCACTAAGTGTCAAGTCGTGACGAGTCAAGTCACAATTGATCCGATCATAATATGTCAAGTTGTAAATATTAAACTCACAGCGTCAGATTACAATCAGACTAATCGAAACGAGTCGAGTCACCACAATTCACCAAGCACGGGTTGATAACAAATCACTAGAATCTCATAGTTGAGTTAAAAACTAGGCACCACCAAATCGTCGAATTATAGGCCACCTCAACGTTAAGCTTTGGTAGTTCAACAAAGTATCATCTCACACTTGAATAGTTCTTCTTGACTTTCTTCTAGCTGAAAGACTGAAGTAATACGTACCAAAAGTATCCAGAGACCACTTCCCCCAAGTAGTTGAAATGATGCAATCAGTCTCATTCTATGAAGCTTAAAAAAACTGAAGCATACTTGTAAATCTTTTATCATCAGAAACTGTTTCTTACATCTCTTCCCCCACGTAGTTGGAATAATACACCAAAAGGAACGAGTTAGAACACTGATCTTCTTTGTGGTTATGACATTTAACTTCCCGGAATAATTTCCATTAGGAAGAAGTGTAAAGCTCATCACGTGTACTAGTTGTGTGTTTCGATGTATGTCTCCTTCCCCTTTGCATGTTTAGATACTTCAGAATCAGCCACACATTATATGCACATACATCTTGAAATTTTGCGAGAAGAACATCCTATGCTTAGATGTATCCTGTGAGAATCAACTGCTACAGAAAAACTCTCTGATTATCATTATCAACCCTTATATTCAGTCGGCTATTGCTATGACCACAATGTGAAGTTCACCCGATATTCCCAACTTGAAAATGAAGTAGAATTCCCCGTTCTTGTAACTTAAACTTGCACCAATGTATGACAAAGAGAGGTGTAGAGACTTCATGCATCGAATCCCTAAGTACTCTATACTTCTTCAACCATCCAACCATCGAGTATAAAACGTACATCACCTCTTGAGTATCGACAACTTCGTGTGAGTTGTGACAATGAATGTGATAGTTATTTTTTGTGGCAATAGAAGAGAAGATTTACCAAAATAACTAGATACCCAAGTCATCGTCAATGTAGAGATCAAAGGCTCGAGCAAGGATCCCGAAGATACTAAGCACACATACCCGTAAAACTTCACTTCAATCTCAAATAACCAATACCAAGTAAACTCTTGTGATCACTTGACATTCCATTTCCAAATTCTTTGCCGACATATTATTTACATTCTAGTGGTCGATTTATAGAGTGCACATTGGAAGGAACAACAATCCGTGAAGAAGAGGATTCTTCAGAGTCTGGTTTTGGGAAAGGAATACAAGAAGATGGATCATTATTCATATGCAGCTTCATAAATATGATAGTCATTATAAACACCTTGAAGAATAACTGAAGATTGGGTTTCGTGAGTATTCTGAGAAATACTTCAAACTAGTGCATCTTGCTCAATGGAGATGGAAGAAGATGAGCCAAGAGCCAACAGAAACCGAAGAAGGAGCTTCAGAAACTAAATGTTCACCATTCGTTGAAGTTTGGAAGCATTCATCAAACATAAATCCCAGTTATTCTTAGTAAATGGAGCATTAGGTGTCTGAGGAGAGTCGAATGACCATTCTTCAAGCATCAATCATCAAGTGGTATGTATATGCTTCTCCCTCTCAATAATTGCATATAAGGTTTGCAATATTTGATTGAGCATGAGAATAGTAGTACAATCAATCATGCAGCAAATTCACGCTTTTACTTTGCACATAGTGAAAAATATGAAACCATTTAATCTTAATATATATATTTATATATCAAAAATATTAAGAGTTAATCACATTGTCATATTACATCACCCAAATAAATAAAAGCAAGGTGATAGCAAAAGTCCAGATTGTAGAAACATTCCGTTCTTTGGAGAAGCATGTAGTCATCTTCACAAGGCCTTTGGGGATACAAGGTTCAACCTCAAGTCATGATCCGTCCATTGGCTGGTGTAAATTCCAGGCCTGGTAGATTAGACTTGTAATACTACTACTAGAGAATCTAGTGCATAATTGTCCATCTACAACATCCCGTCACTGAATCTGTGCAAGCCATCACAGTGAAGTTTGCTACCAAGAAGAAGACGGAGAAGGTGGTGAACCCGTTGTTTGAGAAGAGGCCGAAGCAGTTTGGTATTAGTAGAGCTTTATCACCAAATAAGGATGTCCACAGATGTGTGAGATGGCCACAAGCATTGAACCAGTTCACCAAGACTCTTGACAAGTATGAAGAGTACAGGACGAAGTGGGGTGGTGGTATAANTAGTGCATAATTGTCCATCTACAACATCCCGTCACTGAATCTGTGCAAGCCATCACAGTGAAGTTTGCTACCAAGAAGAAGACGGAGAAGGTGGTGAACCCGTTGTTTGAGAAGAGGCCGAAGCAGTTTGGTATTAGTAGAGCTTTATCACCAAATAAGGATGTCCACAGATGTGTGAGATGGCCACAAGCATTGAACCAGTTCACCAAGACTCTTGACAAGTATGAAGAGTACAGGACGAAGTGGGGTGGTGGTATAATGGGATCCAAATCCCAAGCAAAAACCAGGGCTAAGAAGAGAGTACTAGCCATGGAGGCAACCCTGGTAATCAGTTGTCTGCAGTTGAGGATGTGAAACCCAAAACTAACAGCACTATTATGGAAGTTCTTCATACCCTTCATAGGTAAATTAGATGAGTGGCTGAGGATCCTTGAACGAGTCAATCATTGTGTCCTGCACATACCAAAGATACAAACAAAGAGACCAAATGAAGATATGATGGTTAGAGCATGCATAAGATAGACTCATATACATGACAAGACCCCAACGAGAAGAGTATCAAGCAAATGCACAAACCAAGACACATAAAAACCGCTAGGAAACCAAACCGCTAAGCAAGGAACCTGCTAAGCAAACAAACAGCTAGTCAAACTAACCGCTAGACAGACTATCCGCAGTTAAACAAACCGCCGTTAAACTAACCGCTGCTAAACTAACCGATGTCAAACTAACCGCTGTCAAACTAACCGCTGTCAAACTAACCGCTGCTAAACTAACCGCTGCTAATCTAACCGCTGCTAATCTAACCGCTGACAAGAATAACTCATACGCAAACCGCTACCAAGAACAAAAGTAACCGCTACCAAGAACAACGAACATAAAAAGCCCAGATAACACAACATGAATGACCAGCATCGAAAGGATCATAATAAGCAACCAACACTCATATACATTATCAAGATAAACACTACAAACCAGTCCTACATCATCAAACAACCAACAAATAGCACACTGCCCTAAATAAGCTTAATAAATAACTACAATCGAACGGGGAAGACGAGTAGGCACAAGACATATTTAACGAATGAAAGTAAAACATGAAACTACACCAAAAAAACGCACCTAAATAGATAGTAATCAGAGAAGAAAAGATGGATGTAGATAATGAAACGATGGAGCGGCGGTTTCCTTTTGAGAGAAGATGAAGTTTTTAGAAAATAATGAGAGAGATAAATAATGAAGTAAATGCAAACCGCTGCCCTTAAATATAACTTTGAAAAACTTTTAAAAATCTACAAAACCAGTCCCTCTACAATACAAACCGCTGGACAAATTTTCAAAATAGCAAAATATGTCCTTTAGTTTATGCTAGCAACTAAACATTAGCACATAGTTCAAACACAGGGTGATAAAGCAGCAAGCACGACAACTAAATCAAACACGAGAAGCAATTAAGGCAAATCAAACAACCATCAAGCAAATCTAACAACCATTCTCCCCCTCAATCAATGATCTGAATTATTTAAGAAAAAGTTAGAATGCATTGATTGAAGAAAGAAAAATCACAAGAGTAAAGGAGGAATGAACACAGTAGGTAAATCTGTAATATCAGAGAAAGTTCGAGTCCTGAGTAACGATCCTCAGAAGTCACAGAAAGAAATGCATCAAGGGAGATATGTAAAATCTCCCATCATTGGAGATTTGTGTATCTTTGGCTTCCATGTTTTGTGCCTTCTTGTGTGGGAATAGTAAGAAGATACTCCACTTGAGTAAGGACAACCTGCATTATCACAAACTTGAATGCATGTATATGGGTTAGTGACAATAGTATCCACACCTCTTTTGATACCTCCCTTAGGGGTTTTCTGGTTGACCAAGGGATTGTCATTAGTAAACTCCTTACAGGTTGGTATCCACTTACGTCCAATGAGCTTAAAAATTCTACCGGTAGGAATCCACTTTAGGCAAGATCTAGAAATATCAAGCTTTTTATGCACATAAAATGACTTTCTATAAATCCTAGGCTTAGCCAGTTGAACTTAGTAGAGTTCTTCACTAAAGCAGGAGGTTGTGATCCTAAGATTCCATCATTATGTAGTTGTGCTCTTTTTCTAGCCCTTTCTAGATCACCGTACTTATACAGGTCATAAGAGTCTACAATTTTAATGCTCGGTTTCAACACTGTATTAGAACTGATCTTAGGGGAGCTGGGTGCAGGATTATTAGGCAGATTTAGCTTAAAGACTGATTTAGATAGCACATGTTCCACATCAACTTGGGAGGCAAACCGGGTTTTTGAAGACTTTGTTCTTTCAGACCTAAATGCACTAGGTTGTCTAGCAACAGATTGATTTCTCTTACTTTGAAAAACTGGTTTCCCCAAGATTGATTGTTTTGTAAACTTAGTGTTTTCACCATTCACTGTAGAATTTCCAGGCTCATGATTAATATGTGTGACAGTGAAGCCTACTTCCTGAAGTTGTGCTTTGAACTTATCATCTTTGTAAGTCCAAGAGTTTGTAAGTATAGCATCCATAGTACTCTTAACTTTGAGAGACTCATTCAGGTTATTACATTTAATTTTCAAAGATTTGTTGTCCAACAGTAATTCAGCCATTTTGGACTCAAAATTACTAGTTTCAATCTTGCTACTGACAAGTTTAGCTTTAACATCATTACACATATCACTCAAATCAGTAATACGGTTTTTCAGATTTATTATTATCAAGTTCTTGGTTTCTAGCTGAGTTTTCAAATCATTAATCATAAAATATTCATGGACATTAGGAAGACCCGGATTTTTGTATGGTTGCTTATTCTGAAAGCTTTCTTCCTTTTGTTGCATTGCGATTTCAAGAGAAATGCAGTGTTTTTCAAGTTGCAAAAACCTTTTTGAGAGTTCGTTAAAAGTTTCTTTATCAACCATATCTTTTGATTTAAAAACATCAGCCGTCGACATAGAACTTAATACATCATCACGTTCAGCATCCTGATCACCATCTCCTCCTTTATGACTCAT
The DNA here is from genome assembly GCA_014162995.1 of Artemisia annua. Classification (NCBI taxonomy): domain Eukaryota; kingdom Viridiplantae; phylum Streptophyta; class Magnoliopsida; order Asterales; family Asteraceae; genus Artemisia; species Artemisia annua. The sequence continues at coordinate 86,556 of LBNU01002815.1, read as the reverse complement.
ATTTGTTGAATTAGACATGGTATTGCTATCAGTCTTTTCCTGCAAATTTGAGTCATAAGTGAGTTTGATTTGATCAGTATGCTCCAGTTCATTAGAGAGCACATTATGTTGATCAACTAAGGGTACCTCCGCACTTGACCTTTGGTCATTGACCGTTCTAGATTCAGCATTCATGACATTGGTGACAAGCGTCACTGAACTGGTGGTATTGTCAATCTTATCATTTGCTGATTCTTTATTCATCGCGACACTTAACCCATCATCCAATGCTTTACCCGAATCATCAATACCATCACATGACTGTACCATGGATTCCTTCATTTTCTCATCATCCAAGTGCCTGAGTTGTGCTCTTTCCTCAATGAACGTTTTAACATCACTCATGAGCTGGATGAGTGTATCTCTGAACGTGTCAACCTCAATTCTCGTGTGTTTAGCAAAGCAGCTTCTAGTTAACTCACTATAATAGTCATACTGCAGAGTGAGTTTTGACTCAAAGAACATTTTGAGTTGTTTGTTAAGTACACTAAGAGCGGCCAGGGATCCAGTTTTGGAAGGTATTCCTTGGTCAAGTTGTTGTTGCAACTAATCTAAGTTAAGAATCATTGTGTCTGTGAAGTTCTGAACATCTTGACCAAAGAGTGTTGCAAAAGCACGTTCGTATCCCATTACGAATTCAGTTCCCTTTATAAGCACCGAAAGGTGTGAGTGAAGTTGTAGGAAGCATTCTATGGAGCAGTCCTTAGCATTGTTGAATGACACGGGTGGCTGACTGATCTCTGTCTCATGAGAGTTTGATCTTACTGAATCCTCGTCACATAGATCAGAATCATTTGTCATTTGTGTTGAGTCGGGTTTCTTGTGTTCATCGACCATATCATACAGTTTGAGGATCTCAAGAATGGCACTCTCTGACGTGTTTGTCATATTTGGATTACTCATTGATATAGTAAGCAGTAGTGACAAAGATAAACCTCTAACACTTAACCACTAACACTTAACCGCTACACTAGTTAACCGCTGGAACTTAACCGCTAAGACTTAACCGCTGGAACAGTAACCGCTGAAACTTAACCACTGGAATAGTAGCCGCTGACTATTAAACCGCTGACAAATAGTAACCGCTGGACAGAGTAACCGCTAGTAAAGTAACCACTGAAGAGTAACCGCTAATAACTTAACCGCTGATTAGTAAACCGCTGGAAGTTAACCGCTGAAACAGTACAAAGTACAGCGTAATGTTCGCTCCACTACTTGTACGAACCGCTATCACTAACCGCTAAATACCCATACTAACCGCTGCGAAGAACACCTTAACGTAGAGCTAACCGTTGGCAAGAAAAAGTTCCAAAACCAACTCGTACACTTCACAAACGTTAGATATAGTCCAACCAACTGATAAACTAGATGAACCTAACCTTTCTAATCCTAGAAGTACAAGAAAGAACACAAGAATCACCACGAACAAGCTCCAAAATGAGTAAATACCACCCTAAACTAGTAGAAACCAAAACAAACCATACACCACAAGTCCTATGATCCCTAGGATGTAACCTTGGCTCTTGATACCAATTGTAGAACACTAGCTAACATCTCAAACATGAATAACCTTGTGGTTTTGGTTCGTTCCAAGTAAGAAAGAAAGAAAGAAATGTAGAGAGAGAAAGTTAGAGAGAGAAAGAGGTGAAGCCTTAGAGAGAAAACCAAAAAAAGAAAATAGAATTATGAGAGAAGGCTTACCCTCTCCAAGGATGGAGAGGGGTTTATATACATGGGTTTTGCCACTTGGGCGTGCCACTTGGGCATGTCACTTGGGCTGCGGATCAGGTATACAGTGGGTAAAGACCCGTCCTTCTTCCGCGAACTAATCTAATTCTAAACTACGTTATACTAACTAATGTAACTACTACGAGCTAAAAAATGCTTAATCATATCTGGGGTGACCGAATCTTTCTTATACAAAAATCGTATTCCTAACAACGGTCGATAATATATGAGAGAAACTTGTTTGCATAACCTCCCAGCCAGTTATCCAGATACCCTTTTATATCTGAAAAAATAATGAATTAATAAAAGGTCATTCGGGTGCTTATTTATTAAAAAACAATGAATTAATAACTAAGTACCCGCATGGTCGACCAATCGCTGTTGTAGACGGTAATAACGTTGCTCGAACATTTCCCGTGTCGGAGCTTTAACCATCCAATCCCAGGTGTGCTTAATGGACTCATACTCATTTGCTCCACGGCATCTGTTTCTGCAATACTGAAGCAGATTTTGATTTATATGCCATCGACAGAGTAAGTGGTGAGCGTCAGGAAATTCTCCTTCTACTGCCCCAACCAACGCTAAATCTCTGTCAGTGACGATAACACGTGGGTAATGTCTTTCGTCTATCACTTGCTTCACTTTTTGCAATACCCATCTATAATTCTTATTTTGTTCACAGCTTATAAAGCTATACACCATTGAAAATGTTTTATTTGTTGAAGTTACTCCAACAGTTTCACACAACGGCAATTTGAACTTCGTGGTATTGTGCGTGGAGTCTATCAGCATGCTTTCAGGGAATGTACACCATAAAGCATACGAAGTGGGATGCACAAAAAAAAGCTCTTCAAGCTCGTTGGTATGCTCATTTACCCTCGGGTACCATGTATACCCTGAATCCGTCAAATGCGAGTAAAGAACTTGAATTGGAGTTCTATCACCTACTCTGGCTCTCCGGAGCTTATCTTGTGCGTTATATATAGTTCTGAGGCTAGACACGTTATTTGGATTACGACCCTTTATTGTTGAAAGTATATTCATTGGTCGTACGTTATATTGTGTCAATTCGTCGACCAAACCCAACTCATCACTCTCTAATCGCATTGCATATGGAACACCATGCAACGACTCTAGCATATCATGATTATGCGTATCATCTTTCACCCTCAAAATCCAAAAATTTGTTGTTCGATGATATTTCGCAACTAATCTGAATGGACATTCGGTTTTAACTGTTTTGGTTTTCCGCTTTCCTATACCTTGAGGTGCATACTTCCCACCCTTTGTACACCTATAATTGATTTCGTTCATCTGACCGAAACAGTGATTTGGTTTTAGTTTTAACAACTACAAAACCGATCCCCCGTGCTATATTTTGCACCCACTCAGTCATTTGCTCGTGAGAATCGAAAACCTGAAAATACATAACATCTTTTATAACATTTTTTTTAACATTTTTACATTTTTACATAATTTTTTACAACTTTTACATTTTTAGATTTAAAACTTTTATTTAACTTTTTATTACTACAAATTTTATTTACAAATAACTTTTACATTTTACACAATTTTTTACAACTTTTACAAATTTTATTACATTTTATTTTAACATACTTTTTTAACATTTTTACATTTATACATAATTTTTTACAACTTTTACATTTTTTTAACATTTTTACATAATTTTTTACAACTTTTACATTTTTACATTTTAAAACTTTTGTTTAACTTTTTATTACTACAAATTTTACTACATTTTACATAATTTTTTACAACTTTTACAACATATAACTTTTACAATTTTTACAACAAATTTTATTACTACATATAACATTTTATTACTTTTACAATAAATAACAAATTTTAACAAAATATAACATTTTATTACTTTTATTACATTTTCTACTTTTATTACAAATTTTTACAACATATTACAAACTTTTACAAATTTTTACAACATTTTATTACATTTTAAAAGAAAAAAAAAAGAAAAAAAAAACTTATAAACGCGTTTTGTGGGACAGCTGTCACACACACGCTTCTCTCTACCTTATCCCACCCACCCCTCTCTCTCACACACACACACGCTAATAACTCTGTTTCTCTCTCTATCTTTTTCTCTCTCTGTTTCTCTCTCTATTTTAGATCTAAAATCACCACTCAGATTCTTGATTCTGGGTTTGAGAAACGTTATGAGATAGAGAGATAGCGTGTGTGTGTGTGTGAGATACGTGATTCTGGGTTTGAAAAATTACGGTTTCATAAAAAAATGGGGGTTTTGAAGGTGATGTGGTATGTGATATGTGATGGATTTTATGGTAAGTGCTATGTGTTATCTGATTCTGGGTTTCAAAAATTAGGGTTTCATAAAAAAAAAATTGGAGGTTTTTCAAAAATTGATTGATATATTTCAATTAACGTTTGTTAATTGAAATATTTGTGGTTAAATTTAACGGATCTATATAAATTTTATGAAACGCCTAATTTTTATAAATTAGGGTTTTGAAAAAAAAAATTGGGGGTTTTTAAAATTAACTAGTTAGGGTTTCGCAAAATAAATCAATTGTTTGATATTGTTGGTGGTTTTGTGGTTATACGTTCAAAAAATATTTTTTTTAGATCTAATTAGGGTTTCGTAAAAAATTGGGGGTTTTAAAAATTAACGAGTAATCTTCAATTAACCTTAATTGAAAGATTTACTGATTAATTTAAAAAAACCCTCCAATTTTTTACGAAGCCCTAGTTAGATCTAAAAATTTAGGGTTTGGTAATTTTGGGGGTTTTTTAAGTTAAATTATCTTCTGTTTCGACCTAAATTTTTTAGATTTAATTAGGGTTCTCCAAAAAATTGGGGGTTTTTAAAATTAACGAGTAATCTTTCAATTAACCTATGTTAATTGAAAGATTTACTAATTAATTTAAAAACCCCTAATTTTTTACGAAACCCTAATTAGATCTAAAAATTTAGGGTTTGGTAATTTTGGGGTTTTTTTTAATTAACTTGAAATCTTTCAATTAACCTATGTTAATTGAAAGATTTACTAATTAATTTTAAAAACCCCCAATTTTTATGAAACCCTAATTGAATGAGATATGTGATGATGTTGGTGGTTCTGTGGTGATGAATACCTGTGGCTGTGGGTAGGTTAACACCTTGATCTGCCACCTTTGAGTGGTATGAAAACCTGCTCTGGCCTACCCCCACAGTCCACAGGTATGTGATATATGATTATGGAGGTGGGTTATAAAGACGGAGGTGAAGTGGTTAGATTAATGGGGTCTATATGGGCTAGGTGGTCCTTTTGTGATTATTTTGACGGAGGCTATTTGGTTAGATTCTAATATGCTTGATAAGCAGTTTGTGATGAAACTGCTTATATGCTTGATAAGCAGTTTGTTATTTTAAGTAGATTTTAAACTTGGTTTAAGCAGTTTGCTTTTGAAACATGGTTTAAGCAGTTTGCTTTTGAAACTTGATAAGCAGTTTGATTTAAACAGTTTGTTTTTTTTTATAGAAAAAANGAATGGACGGCAAAAAAGAAAAAAATCATTTTGCAACCTTTGAAGTTGCAGCCAAATATGATAAACTTGCTTATGTTGCACCAATATATAATCTGAGCCTAATGTTACCTCTTCTGTGTAAAATGGTGAATTAGACATTTCGGCAGCCTAAGATCTTTGTTGTGTTTCACTTGCGGCTTGTGTTTCACTTGTGTGCAATCTGCAGCCCCCGTTAATCTAACCAAATAGCCCCCGTCTTTATAACCCCACCCTTGTGATACTGATTGAGAGTTGCTTTCACTTGTGCAATCTGCTTGTTTGTGGTGTTTGTTATTGTTGTGATATTGATTGAGAGCAAATAATTGTTTGTGATATTGATTGTGGTGAGAGTTGCTTTCACTTGTGCAATCTGCTTCTTTGTGAGCCTTGTTTATAATGGAGCCTTTCTTGTGGTTTTGTGGTCTTGTGAGTTCCTGTAGTTTGAGAATCTGCTTTCTTGTGAGTACTTGCAGTGAATCTTTACTATGCTCTTGTGAGTTCCTGCAGTTTGAGAATCTGCTTTTGCCTTTGTTGTACTTGGGGAATCTGAGATTAGAGTTGTGAAACATGTGGAAGTTGTGGAAATTGTGGAATCTGCTTTTGTTGTGGATTCATGTGGAAATTGTGGAATACGCTTTATCTTGTGGATTCTGTTGTGGAATCTGGGGTATGTTCCCGTATGTAAAACTAAGGCGATGACGAATGGTTTTTAAAACCGAATGGATGGCAAAGTTTATCACTTTCGCAACCTTCAAATCCGAGCCTTACTAAAAATCTGAGCCAATAAGGCGATGGCGAATGTTTATATCTTTGATCCGAGCCTTACTTTTTGTTTGTGTGAATCTGCAGTTGTTTTTGTGTTGTGTCTGTGTGCAAATGTTTGTGTTTGTGTTGTGTCTGTATGCACTTGGACAAAAAAAATGACTTGGACATAAAAACTAGCGATGACGAAACATTGATCCGAGCCTTACTTTGTGTTTGTGTGAATCTGCAGTTGTGTTTGTGTTGTGTCTGTGTGCAAAAACTTGGACAAAAAAAGAGTTGACAAAACTTGGACAAACATTGTACAAACAAAAACTTGGACAAACAAAATAACAAAAACTTGGACAAAAAAAATGGACAAAAAAAANAAAATTGGACAAAAATCTGCAAAAGTACTCCCTAGTTTTAGGGAGGGTTTGGCAATTTGGGGGTAGACCCCGTTTTGTTAGTATGACCCATATAAATTTGTATGCAAAGAAAAACATGAAAGAAAACATAAACTCTGAAATTTTAAATTTGATGGTAAAGGAAGTGACGGCTGCAAGTGCTAACAGTACCTTTGTGCTGTCTTGACTTGTACCACATACAGGCACCTACCAACAAGTGGAATATTTGACAATATACGACACACCCATCAAGTTACAGATTGTTACAGATTAAACTCACAAAAGCTTTTTACATTGTACACATGTTCACAATTGTCTTCTGCCCAACTCTTTTGTGCACTGATTAATTTTCTTAGGCATGGAATGATACAAAATGGACTCAACAGACCAGTTGTAAGAACCTTTTTTGTTATTTAAACTGAGTCCACGCCTTCAACTTGTTGTCGGGCCAGGTATCTTTCTCTTCTCTCTTTCTACAAGAAGTAAATACAGGAAAGGAAACGTTAGAAGGCGTCAATATACTTGAAAATATAAAATACAAATTTAGAGATTATCTAGAGAACTCACCCATTCATCTATAACAAGGCCTTCACCAACAATTTTTGTCCCAATCTCCTCAGGAGGTTTCTTGCGGGATTCAAGAGCAGCCTCTGCCTCGGCTAATCGCAGCTTCAGTTTATCAAGGGCCTTCAAACATTCAAGAATTGGTTACAACAACAAAGAAGGACAAGAGAGACCGAATGGATCTTAGTTTTTCCATTTTCATTTTCTCTGTCATCTAAATGAGAGAGACACAATTGAACCATTTCTTTGTTACAAGCAAGCCCTAAGAGTATATGATGGGTACTAAAGGTGGGTCGGTTAACAGGTTCAGGTTCACACGTGTCATTTCTTAAGGGTTTACATGTCCGAGGGGGCAAGGTCTGGATAGGCTAACATGCAAGCACTCGGTGTACATCTTAGTAATTGTTTTATTAGCTAATTAATTCTTTGATTGTGGTTGCTAAAACAATATCCTTAGGGCAATACTCTTACACCAAATAAAAATTAAGAGACTGTATGCATTACAATAGAGTTTAGGCAAAGTATAGCCCATTTGAGCCAGCCCCCTATTAGCAACCTTCTTTGATTTGAGACAGTTGACCCACGTGAAATAAAACACATTCCCAATCAAACCATTCAAATACAAATGGGTCAGTTAGCATTAGTATTAATAATAATAAATATATCTGTATGTTAACCAAATATCCGGGATACCCTTTTAAATTGACACGTGTGAAAACTTTTTCCAACTCTCACATATCAGACAAGCAAGTAGGTTAAAATACAGCGCCAAGGAACATTCAGTTATTCCAGTACTATACCTTCTTGACTCCAGTTCAATTTCTATATTTAAATAACATCAATAATATGCAAAATCAAATCTTGAAGAGAAGAATAAGTGTCTTATGTGGTGTCTTTAATCTTTATGTTATAAAGACTTGGGACAACTAGGAGATATTAGCTTAGAACTTGACCATATGAAGTCTGGCTGATCTGAACATTCCACAAAATATAGTAATTGAACATTACGTGACAAAGGGTGTAAAAAAGGTGCTCTGCATCCTTGTTACTTTTATGGAAATAAGAGAACGCTTCGTGACTTTAAGAGTAAAATTACATGGATAGTCCCTTCAAAATAGTTGTTACAAAGTCCCTAAAATTGTTACCAGATCATCCATCTTAGTGACCATCCGTGTTACAACTGTTAATAAATATTTTTAACGGACCAATCATTTAAGAAGTTTAAGGGACTGTCGGCTTATTAGAAAAACGGCCAAAACCGGTATAAACAACAGGGACCCTCAGTGTAATCTATTCCTTTCAAAAAAAAATCTATTCCAATTTAAACTTACCGGGCTAGGACGTTCCACATCTAGAAAAACAACTTGCAATATCTGCTCCACTGCCACTTGATCTTTCTGTTCGTCAAACTGAATCAGACAGAATAAATTAATAAGCAAACATTTGGAGTAGATCAAAATGCATGTAAGATAAAGTAAACCATAAGGAACAAATGTTTCTATTAGTGGCTGTGAGCCTGTGATTTGTGTATTACTGCAAAGCACGTATTCAACACATTACTCAACACTCTTTGTTGTTAATTGTGATGGATTAATGTATATTCAGTTAATAACTATCATAAGTGAATATTATAATTTGATAAAATAAAAGAAAAGCGCTAAGTGCAAATTACTAGTTCTTTAGAAAACTTCTGCTACTCTGACTAATGTAGTAAACTCGAATTTAAAGCACATCCAGTCATTAATCATACAAAGAAACCACATAAATTTTTAAGCAAATACAGACAGTTAAAGACGATATCAAGGAAGAAAGTGTAGAACTCACTAGCTCAGGTACATAATCCATCATCCCTTTCACTTTCAGACTCATGATTTTGAATTTCACCTTTCTCTTTTGCTCCATTGGTTTTTCATTGTTCTCTGGAGGCTCCACAAACTTGAAAACTATAACAACCAATAACAGACAAATGAATCTCCTAAGCAATAATCATAGAAAAAGAAGATAGATTCACAAAAGTACAATCTACCAGATAGCATAAAAGTTGCCAAAATTGTCAAAATGCTTAATACTTGAAAAAGTAGATAAAGATAACAAAATATATTACCAGTTGCGATTATAGTCTCGCCAGGAGCAAGAATAGCACCAGGAGGACGCATGAAGCAACTTTTGGGAGCAGTTGTTTGAAACTTCAGCAATATAAGAAAACAACATTTAAAATGGATTTCAGTAACAAAAGAAATTTCATGTGCCAAGAAACTTGCACGACAATTACAAGATATAATACTATTAGCAAGCCTAGCCAAAATTATGATCATACCTTGAAAGCTACGTGAGACTTGCTGGTGTTCTTGATCTTAATAGCACTCTGGACTTGCTTACCAGGTTCATCTAGAATGTTAAAAATGAAAACAAGAATGACATGTTATTAACCATATATATAAAGAAGAGAAAGTAGCATGCTCAAGTCATACTGTCAATTCTAATAAAGTCCAAAAGAAGCCTTCCAAATAATTATGACAAGAAAGTACATATAATTTGAATAACATTGCCTAAAAAATGAATTAGTTACACTTCAATCTTAACGAGTGTAAAAACTAAGCAAATGTACCTTTGATCTTGAATTTGATTGTATCTAGCATTTTCCCTTTAGTGACATGCTAATACAATATTACAAAACATACACAAGGGCTAATGATGTCAGCTAACTCCGACTAAATTTTCTAATAGGAAGATGCAAAGTTGTCAAGATCGGGATCGGGATCCTACATAGATTTTCGGGTTTAGCAAGATCAATATCATAGGAACGAATCGGGACCGAAAGAATCACACTAGCCTAAATGCCAGAAGTCCAAAAGTAGGCTTCATAGCAAGTTTGGGATCGCTAGCAACCCTACAATCCTACCTCGGATCCTGCACGTTTTTCTTAAGCAAGATTATAAAATCGTGCGATCAAACGATCATGATCGCGATCTTGATAACCATGAATGTACTCACTCTGTAATATCCAATATGGCTATTGCCTATTGTATTTCTAAAGAATCAGGTCAGACTTGTCTCGGAGTCACCTAAGGTAACAGGTTTCTTACACACTCCCAAACACAATGCTTTATCATCATTTCATGACCAAAAAACTAATAAGGTACATCTACTCTCGTATCTTCTCCGCCACTATCCACAAGTAACATATCAAGTCAATGATAAATGAGAAAAACACAAATGATTTACTAACTCCTAGTCTAACAAACATAAAAGTCCATTTAAACTAGCAAGAACTTTCACCTCCACGAACCCCTAAATTCTATTTCCCCATTTCATAACTTATTCACACCAACAAAGTTCATAACATAAACCTTTGAACCTAACCTATATTATAAGAAACATTCTCATCATTAATGTTTGGATTAGCGTATTTTGCCAGTTTATGGGCTTACTTGAATTTGGAACAGCTCATAAGCTCTTTTTTTTTTTTTTTTTTTTTTTTTTTTTTTTTTTTTTTTTTTTTTATGAGCGTATCAACTTGATCTTATGAACTTATGCAAGTCGATAAGTCCATAACCTCAACTTGATCAGCTCAAAAACCATGAAAAATGAACTTGTGAGATTCGCCAAATTCAGATAAGCCCATAAGCTAGCAAAAAAAGCCCTAATCAACAAACCCTAAAAAAATAAAAAATAAAAAATAAAAATAAATAAAAAAATAAAAAACACAAATCAGTAATTTAACTTAAAAACAGATCTAATCAACTTAACTATAAACAGATCAAATAAACTAACACCAATAAAATAATTAAATAATTAAAATAAAATAAAATAAAGCATAAGTGTCCGTACAAGGGAAATAAAGCTTATTGCGTGGATCAAGCCTCAAACGACGTCGTGTCGGCAACAAAGATCTAGCAACAGAAGAGACGGAGCTAGCACCAGAGCTAGTACCACCAGTATTCATACTGTTATTAATATTATGATTATTATGATGAGTACTGTTATGAGATCCTTCAATTTGATAGGAAGCTGAAGATGAAGTGGTGTGAGTGTTGTTGTTGTTGTTGTTACGAAATGGTAGCTTAAATAATCCCCAAACTTTGCCGGTGGAACCACCGGTTGAGTTTGAGGAATTTTCTGATTCGTCAACGATGGCCATCAAAAGTCAATTGGGATGATGATGATGATGATGGATATAAGCGTGTTTTTTCTTATTCTTTTTTCTACTCTTCTTCTTTATATAATACTATCACTTCTCTCTCTCTCTCTCTCTCACATAGTGACACACATACTTGGTTTTTTCTTTTGCGGTTATATGAGAGTTTGGTTTTGGATCCCTTTAGTTTGTTCTACTTTCTATTATTGGAGGTTTAGAACCAAGCTTATTTGCACACTTTAATATAAAACCAATTAATGTAAAATATATAAAATGTACAACTGTTTAGTGTACATGTTACAGAGTGTCAATCAGAAAATTGAGTGTATAAATCATTTCTCTTTAAAGTACTTCCTCTCACTCAATGTTATCTTACTCTTTTAGTTTATTCTAAACAAACTTACAACAAATAAAAGTAATAATTTTTATTTTTATCTATTTTATTTTATGCTTAAATACTATTGAAATTACTATACGAATATACGTGCATAGTAACTTGATTTTATAGTGGCAAGCTTTTTTTTTTCTTTCTTTTTTTTTTTTAACTACGTTAAAAACAGTTGTCAAAAGTTGTCATGCATTCTTTTTAAATTTTAGGTGGAAATTGTTAAGCCAAAACTATTTCATCAATGAAAGATTGTTTACATTTTCATGTATTAATTTTGAAAATCTATTTTCGGGAAACATTACTCACTTGAATATCACATAACATAATGCATAACTTGAATAATAACTAGATAACTTGAACATAAACGTAAATGATGAATGAACCGACTTAAAAAGATTGATACACAGAGAGTACTATTTTGACATTCATAACTTGGCGTAATAATTTTTCTTTTTTTCCCATTTATTCATAATTATAATACTACCAAGAGTGGTAATTGTCCAAAAACTGTTTACAATTTGACTTAACAACATGTAATTAATTTAAATAACTAACTAGGGTTTAAACATATAAAACAATAGGCGTGGGTAATAATATTTTTACTAGAGGGTAGGGACAATTACATAACTGATGAAGTCAAGTAATTTATAACAAACGTAGGCTAAAAACGGGGTTAATCGTAATGTCTCTTATCTTTTAGTAATTCTAATCATACGAATATGATCTCACTAGCGGTCTTGGGATGTATCAACTAAAGCAAGTTGTAATATATATATATATATATATATATATATATATATATATATATATATATATATATATATATATATATATTATTTGGGGTGATGTTTGCGTAGTAAGGTTTTTGTGGTAGCTTATAAATCCTATGCATGAGACACTTCAAGTAAATGCCATGATTTTTTTTTTTTTTAAATTGGTGCTAAAATTGTCTAAAAAGACTACGGTTCAGAAAATTATATCATTAGTCCTTGAGGATGTATTGTGTTTAACTTTTATTAACTGAGTGATGATCATTGCCAAAAGTTATGACAACGATGTTCAGTGTGAAATTAACAAACCACAATGATGTATTTTGCAATTTCCTCTAAAAGTTTTGATGATCATAGGCTTGTTTGACAACAACTTTTTTAGACCGTTAGGAGCTATTAGTTTTTTATTCTATTAAAAAAAGCTCATGGTTAAAAAAAAGCTTTGTTTGCAAGTGTAATAAAAAATTTTATTAAAAAAATAATAATAAAATAAGTAAAATAAAATAAAATTAGCTTCAAAATGTAATAGAATGAAAATTTGCTTTATAGAGCGTCCTAGAAATGATAGAGCTTTTTAAAATCAAAATTACATTATTACTTTCAAATTCACTAACTTCGTAATAATATCTAACGTGGATATCATTTGTTTTTGTTCTTTGTTTAATATATATTAGATTTGTTGATTATAAGACTTATTTGAAGTTACTAGATTACATGCATCTTTTATATAACGAAAATGTCTATAACATTTGCTATAATCATGTGAGTATAGTGTGACATTAAAAGGAATCTAAATATTAAGAAACGAGATTGCAACGTAAATATGTAAATAAGCTTGTTATGTCAATATGAAATACACACTTTCGATGATTTATCACTCGCGTATAAAGTCACTTTAAGTTTTCCGTACACGTTTCTAATTATGCATTTGTCCTTCTATGTCATTTTACATTTTATGATTTTTGCTACACCTATTTTGCCAAACACTTTTATAAAAACGAACGCCGCAGCTTGCAGCTATCGCTAACAACTAATAGTTATCAGCTTATATGTTACAGTTAACAACTTGCAGTTACTTCAGCCAAGCATACCTTATATAACTTATATTTTAACTAACAACCTTTTTCTTTTTTCTTTTTCTTTTTCTTTTTTTTTTTTTTTTTTTTTTTTTTTTTTTTTTTTTTTTTTTTTAAAATTCAAAAACAAAACTGATGAGATAAAACTTTAGTCCAAATATTGTTATTTTCCTGAAACAATATCAAAGCTGACCAATTAATTTGTTACTGCGTATACAGGAACCGTGCATGCATTAGAAGTGGGTGGAGTTAGACTTTGTACATTAGAGTATGGCAAAGTGTTGAATTTAAAAATTAAGGTAATGAAAGCAATGTCAAATTTTGCTCTGTGTTTTGTTTTATACTTTTAAAAGCAAAAGAAATGTGACCAATTAATTCTCAATTGACGCTATACATGTGTTAGTACAAAATTGGTTTTTAATTAGGTTCTTAGCAACATTAAATGTCGGTACATATATGTTAATTTCCTTTTAATAGAAAAAAGGCATGACCAATAAATCATTTGTTGTCTACATAGGAACCAAACACAATACATTTATGGTGCCAAAAGTGGTATGATTAAGAATTTTATTTTACAGCCTAGTATGGCGAAAGTGTTTGAAGTTTTTTAAAAGGTAACGGAGCTACGTGAGCAGTGGACATAGTTGAGGGGGGTAAATTGAATATTATATCATAAAGTAACTTTAGTAGCTGGATATTATTAGTAAATTAATCAAATGATGGTCCCACGTGTCCGCGTGTTTGTTTTTTTACGGTTGAAACGTCGGCGTATTAAGGTTTGACATGTCAGGAAATGTAAAACTGTGAATTTGGTTGACTTCCAGAATTGATTTTAATTGTAATTTTGACATTTATCGTTACACCAAAAGAGAAGTATTTTAATGAATTAGATATACTTTTTTCGGAATACAAATAACGAGCCATTATACAACCCGTGCGATGCACGGGCTGGTGATTGAATAATCAATTTTTTTTCGTAATGTTGGTGAAGATGCAGTATATGACGGTTGATTGTTATTGATTATTTATTTACGTGTGTAGTAAAATTTTAATTATAAATGGGATTTTTTTTATGTTGACCTGTGTGGTCATAATCAGTATCATGTTGACACGTGTGGTCATATTCAATATCATGTTGACCCGTGTGGTCAAATTCAGCTTTGAAACAACCGACTTTCTTGACACCACAACTTTGTCAACAACATCAATGCACGGTCTTTTGGTTGAATAATTAAGTATTTTCGTAATGTTGATGCAGCCGCTTGTATAAGCATATGACGGTATTTAGATGCCTATTAGAGAAGTTGTATTGTATTTATTTTAGTGGAATCATTATTTAAATTGTTTTTTTCATTAAAGTCGATGTACTTACATAATGACAACTTTGTATACATGAAACAAAAGTTGAGGACATTTATCGTCATCCACCTACATGAGACCAATAAACTTTTTTTTGTAGCAAAGGAGACCAAGAAACTCTAATATGTAATTATAGTTCCCTTTATTTGGTTGTTTTTATTTATTTGCATTTTTGCTATAAATATAATCTGCATTCGAATCACAAACTTTAATATTTGGATCATAAATTACGTCTTCTCATGAATTCAAGACATACTCAATAGTCAATTCGTACTTGTTGCTTGATGTCGATATTAATGCCCATGTTTATCTTGCTTAACTAAAAGTTAATTATCTCGATACATGCATTTTTTGCTTTCCTTTATAGTTTTCTAATCTTCTTTATAGAGTAAATCAAGCACGAAATATATTATCTCCATTAGTTAGTCAACTCACTACAACCATGAATCAATTTTGATATTTCGGTTATGCTTTTAACCAAAATATAAATTCGGCCGCTAATGAGGATTTACAACCGAAATTCTAATACTAATAAAATCCTAATTATTATTTACCTAAATAGTAACACTTTGCCAGATACGTAGATAACTCGAATATAGTACAATACATGTGACCGGATGTAAAACCCTAAAATTCAGATTCTTAATTTTAGGTCTAACGAGCGGGGAAGCCCGCACGTTGCTGCGGGAGTGTTGTGTCAATGAATCAAATGCACCACATACATATTCATCCAACAACTACATCATAATTGAAATACATACATAATCAGACAAACTTTTTGAGCAATTCTCCCAGCATAATGACCATCTGGCGTTGCCTTTTTCTTGTAATCCACTCAAGTCATGACAGAAAGTCATCATTTTCAATGTTAAAAATCTTTAGGAAATCATAGTATCTAGGTGATGAGATACATATAAAACTTGTAAATCTCTAAGTTACATTTCTTTGACATTCTAAAAAATATGAATCCGCACAAATGAGCGGTTTGTATACAACTTGCAAAAGAAAAATTACAAAACGTATCTGTTTTGACCCGTTACCCAACCTCACTGAAATTATGGTTCTCCCAAGCCTCCGCCATTCTTGTTTTTGTTCGTTAGCCGATTCAACAGCAGTGGGTTTGTTGACTGTAAGTAAAAGGAAATGTTTAAGAGATAAGTTCGTCAACAGTCATACATATCTATTAAAAACATTACTGAACAAATTAAAGAATATGTATAGTTTGGTTATTTAGTTGCAAGCTCATAATCCGCTTAAACAAACGTGTCATACTCTTAAAGTAAGTATATCATTGAACTTTTATTATTTCAACTTCTTGCTTGAAAAAGGATTGGCCAAGAACTTAGTTAAAGATATTCAGTACTATACTGGTACAATTCAATTCTAGTTAATATTTAAAGACGCATTAATGGACTGAAAATCATATATATAGTCAAATTTGATATCATTATGATTTTGTTTAAAAAAAATTAAGGAATAAAAGTACTTCTTTAAAGTGATTGAATTTTTAAGTTAACTTAATGAATTTTCCTAACGTATAAGTACTTTTATGAATGTTAAAAGCATCCCAAACACTCCATATATTTTAGGACTTACTCCCATGGACCGACAACTATCGTGGCATTCTCTTCGTCAATATACAAACGGCACCATGCACTTGTTATTTTTTCAAGTTGACGCTCATCTCGAGCCTAGTCTGTCAATCAAACCTGTTCCAGGAATTGTTATCCCGTCCAGGTACAAACTGTCACAAAAATTAGAGCCATGATTCAGAAACTTTCATCTTGGAGGTGATTTGAGTATATTTAGAAGTAAGTTTTACCTTATATGTATTTGACATTATTTGAACTTTCAACAGTTTTCTAAACCTCTTGTAAATGGCTTGGACTAACTGCTTGTTTCATTAGAGATTTATAATCTACACTTCTTGACCACTCGTCTATTTCATGCGCTCTCAGTACAGCAAGAGGATGGGAAAGTTGTCTTGTTTGTGCATTTCTGAAGAGAAAAAGAGGACATGTATAAGTACATTTCAGAACATGGGACAATACTATAGGTAGATCAAGCATGTGAGTAGCGGGTCAAAACAGGTCATTTATAAGTGTGCGTCAAAACGGGTGGTGACAACCTACAAACACATTATTTTCTTCGAATTATTAAACGCAATAAACAAATAATGTGCTAATCATCATTAAAAGGTTAAACTGTTACTACAAACATAATCAGGTATAGTAATTTATAATATGCATTTGGACATTCTTTCGAAAAACTTTCAACTCGTTTGACCTGTTCCCTTTATTGTTAAACTCTTTAGCTTAACCCATTTGACTGATTAGAGATAAAAACATGGCAAAATTGGCTGATTTATCACCCATTTAATCATTTACCTTATATACTTCGTGTTATTCCCAGGCCCGGGGAACACTTTGATGTAGTTAATACAACATATATATGGAGTTAACACGACATCAGGTTCATATGTACACATATTTAAGAGCTAATCACCATAATTGAATCAACAAAAATGAAATCCATATGTATCTGGATAAATATTCAGATAATAAATTCGAAAGGGCATTATACATTCCCAAGTATTGGCGGTAACGTACGAAAATTAAGCAACTTGCATCACATCAAAATTTTTTTATAATCACCATTCGTAGTCTTCAGGAAAAAAAAAGACAAATTGTCTGAATTTAATAATTAAAGCCATACCTGAGCTTAAATTCGTGAATCCCACAGTCTTCTATGCCTTTAGTATATGCACAGTGGACACTCCTTCTAACACATTGGCACACAGGCTTGCCATCCAACCCCAGAATAAGGTTCTGAATCCTAAAATGCCTCAGGTTGTGTTAGCGCCAAATAATACAGGATGAAAAGTTAACGTAATGAAATAAATCAAAGCATGCACCTCCAGTAGTACACGGGCCGGCTTGAATGGAATATTGACTTGCTTTGGAGCTTTCTTCTCCCAATTAATAATCTTCTCGACATCTTAATGTATTGTGCCTCTTCCAAGCCGATGAGCACGAACATAACATAATTCATGATTTTTTTATACACCACTGAAGCTGTGTCAGTACAATTCGTCGCTGGAAACTTCTTTGTCTCTTCCACATGCTTCGAGCTCTCAAATGCCAGACAACGATAAGGATGCCATCTCTAAAAAACATACCAAAAATTTCTCATTACCGTAACTGATGCAACCATTAACAAAACAAAAGCATTGTCGTTAATATGTCAATTCAGTGTATTAGAAAAAAAAATTGAGTACTGCAACAAAGTTGTTTACAATTACTATTTTTCTTGTTCTCATCATTACATGGTTAGCTAACTTTAAAATTTGCTTTCAAAATTTGTCATGGCATAAAAAGAACTTCCAACTACAGAACTAAAAAGTTAACATCTACTGCATATTTAAAAAAAATGAATTCCATAAACATAGAACACACTTACTCATCTTCTTATTGAAATAATTTGTAGAAACTTGGTTGTTTTAAATGAAAAGTGTATTAAAAGTAAGAAAAATTATAATGCCAGAAAAGGTAAATTGATAATTTACGTGACCCAAAACCACTGTTGCTAAGTTTGTTCTAGAGAAATAAGCAGCTCTACATCATCATTATCATAAAATTGGTATTGAATAAGATATTAAAAAAAAATAGGATGCTTACTATCTGATTCGAAAACAAAACCCGTTATCGGTTCCCCATTATCGACCCTTTAAAACGTACCTGAATCGCTATTCTACTACTTTACTTCCTAAAAACATGCTCATTTAGACACCAACACGAATCACTATCACAGCTTATAAACCCTCGAACTCAACATCACAAATCTGTTCAGAAACATACATTAAAAGTCAAATGAGTTGCACATCTTACCTGTGACAATGAGACCTTTCACGCCCATATTATGTCTCTGTTATAATCATAATCTTGGTCCCACTCTCTTTTTGAACCCCGATCCCTGTCACGACCTCTGCTTCTACTTCTGTTCACAGTTTACCAATATATGCTTCGACTTCTTTCAATGGCTAAAACCTAAAACGACAACGTTAATCCAAGTATTAGTTGCAACGTTTTTACTAAAAGTGATCGACACCAACTACAAAATTAAAAAACCTAAACCAAAACCGAATCCAAACCCGCTTAACAAACGGGACCTAAGGAATGAACATATATATACCATAAACTTTTGCAGATAACTGATTGGCAACCTCATCATGGAAAGAAGCCACATATTGCGTGCTTTGAGTACCCCACTGTTTAAATTTCATCCGAGATTCACGCAAAGGCAATCATGTTCATTCTTAATTCTTCGATGAAACTAAACATTAAGTGAGCACAATAACAAACAGAACTATGAAACAACTACATAAACATTTTATTTAGAATTCAAAAAACAAACTCTCCCTACAATTTTTACTTAAGACATTTCCTCAAACATTTTGTGTGCAACCAAGCAAAATAAATGAATAGGAAGCTGGAAAAGAGTAATTTACCGTACCAATTGCAAAGTTTATACCATGGATCATAGCCAACAACACCACCATGACACTACCATTGCAATTGAAAGCCCAAATTCATGAATCGGTACCTGATGCAAAGAACCCAAATCGCTACTAAGAAAAAAGAATCATAGTTAAAAGCTACTTGGTTTATCACCTCTTTCTTTGTACAATTGCTGCTTCACGCATTATCCCAAAATAAAATCCAAATAAGTAAAACTGAAACAAAGATTTGACAACTTACGTTCCTCCAACACCTCCTACGACTTCTGAGCTGATTGGATGAAACGGTAACTCGCAAATCCCAATCTTGAAAATAACAATAAGAGATGAGAGATTAGTGATTGAGCTTAGATTAACCGTAGCAGTAAATCAAGAAATAAAAATAAAAAAATAAAAAGCAAAACCAACCTTCCGAAAACAAAGCAATCATCGGATCTGGCAGGACACGCCTCGCCGGAAAAGTGACATTAGGGTTTTCTTTTTTCGATGTTGATGACATTAGAGTTATGAACACACATACCCACATGACAGGATTTGGTGTGTGTGGTTTAGTTTTAATGAATGGGGAAGAATGAATGGGAAAGAAGATTCTAGTGATGTGTAGATGGAGAAAATATCAAGGGAAAAAAACGGAACGGGAAAGGACGAAAGTTAATGAACAGTGTTAAACAGTGGTTCAAACAGTGGTCCAACGGGGAATCAGCCAATAGGAACACGCATTTGGTAAAACGGGAAAAATGGGTTTTAGTATATATTGTAATTTGAAGTTTTACCTAAAGTTTATAATAACTTATTTGACACCTAAAACTATATGATATGTAACATAAAATAATTAATTAAAATTAAACTAAGATATGCCTAATAGAAATAATTATTACACATATTTAAACCTTGCTAAACTAACCTAACTACCTAAGTATAAAAGCCTGAGTCACTTTATTTTGCATACCCTTCTTTTGATGCATACCAAGGGACAAATCCTCACCATTCATCTACTTTGATCTAATGGAGGGGATTAACCTAAGATTTAATATGTAAACCTAAGTCCATGTTTTTCCCCCCTTTCTCTTTGTCTTTTTCTTTTTCTTATTATTCACTTTTTTTTTCTTTTCTTTTCTCTTTTTTTTTTCTTTTAATTTTTTTTTCTATTTGTTCTATTTTACGTTTTATTTCTTTTCTTCATTTTTTTTTTCATTAATAACTTTTTTTTCACGATTTTCCTTTTCTTTTTTCTTTTTCTAATTCACCCTTGTTTGTTTTTTCTTTTTCTTTTTTTTTTTTTTTCATAATTCACTTTTTTCATGCTTTCATACGTTTTCGCCTGTATTTTTACGTATTCGCCCGTTTTCATACGTTTTTGTCTATTTTCATACGTTTTCTTCCGTTTTCTTACGTTTTTGTCCGTTTTCATACGTTTTCGCCCGTTTTCTTAGTTTTCGTCTGTTTTCATACGTTTTTGTTTGTTTACATACGTTTTCGTCCGTTTTCTTACGTTTTCGCCTGTTCTCGCCTGTTTTCTTACGTTTTCGTCTGTTTTCATACGTTTTCGTCCGTTTTAATATGTTTTCATGTACTTTCTTTTGTTTTCGTCCATTTTTCATACATTTTCGCCCGTTTTCAGACGTGCTTTTATGCTTTCATATGTTTTTGTCCGTTTTCTTAAATATTCGTCCGTTTTCTTACACTTCCATCCGTTTTCATCCGTTTTCGTTCATTTTCATACGTTTTCGTCCGTTTTCTTCCATTTTTCATAAAATTTTTTCCTTTTTCATATGTGTTTTTACGCTTTCATACGTTTTCATTCCTTTTCGTCCGTTTTTAAATGCGTTTGGTCATTTTCAGACATTTTCAAACGTTTTTGATTATATCATAAGAGATATTCTGTGATATTCAGAATATCACAAGTGATATTCCGTGCTACTCTGAATATCACAAGTGATTTTTTGAATATCACAGGTGATATTCTTTGATTTTCTGAATATCACAAGTGATATTCTAAGTACCACGAATATCACAAATGATTTTCTTAATATCATAGGTGATTTTCAACTAATGTTTTGTAACATGAAAATCACAAGTGATATTTTGAATATCACAAGTGATATTCAGAAAATCACAAGTGATACTCTGAATATCAATGGGATATAGAAAAACGTAAGAAAATGGATGAAAACATAAGAAATCACAAGTGATATTCGTCCGTTTTCTTACGTTTTTTTTTCCGTTTTCATACGTTTTCGTCCGTTTTCATTCGTTTTAACCCGTTTTAATACGTTTTCATCCTTTTTTTTTCGTCTATTTTTCATACGTTTTCGTCCGTTTTCAGACATGCTTTTACGCATTCATACGTTTTTGTCCGCTTTCATACATATTCGTCCATTTTCTTGCGTTTTCATCCGCCTTCGTCCATTTTCGTCCGTTTTCATACGTTTTCGTCTGTTTTCTTACTTCTTCATTCGTTTTCTTTTTTTTTTTCATACGTTTTCGTCTGTTTTCATCCGTTTTGTTTCGTTTTCGTCTATTTTTCATACATTTTCATCCTTTTTAATATGTGTTTTTACGCTTTCATATGTTTTCATCCGTTTTCATTCATTTTCGTATGTTTTAAATGCTTTTGGCCGTTTTCAGACATTTTCATACGTTTATGAATATCATAAGAGATATTCTGTGATATTCACAATATCACAAGTGATATTCATCACAAGTGATATTCCGTGATATTATGTATATCACAAGTAATTTTTTGAATATCACATATGATATTATTTGATTTTCTGAATATCACAAGTGATATTCTGAGTACCACAAATGATATTCTGAATATCATAAGTGATATTATGTGATATTCAGAATATCACAAGTGATATTCTGAATATCACAAGTTATTTTCAACTAATGTTTTGTAACATGAATCACAAGTGATATTCAGAAAACCACAAGTGATATTCAGGATATCACAAGTGATATTCAGAAAATCACAAATGATATTCAGAAAATCACAAGTGATACTCTGAATATCAATTGTGTTATTCAAAAAAAATATGGAAAACGTAAGAAAATGGATGAAAACATAAGAAAATCACAAGTGATATTATGAATATCACAAGTGATATTCAGAAAATCACAAGTGATATTATGAATATCACAAGTGATATTCAGAAAATCACAAGTGATATTACGAATATCACTTGTAATATTCAGAAACGTAAGAAAATAGACAAAAACGTAAAAAAAAAATGGACGAATACGTATGAACAGGGACAAAAACGTATGAAAGCATAAAAACACGTATGAAAAAGGACAAAAAT
Organism: Artemisia annua; assembly: GCA_014162995.1. Lineage (NCBI taxonomy): Eukaryota > Viridiplantae > Streptophyta > Magnoliopsida > Asterales > Asteraceae > Artemisia > Artemisia annua. The sequence goes on along the minus strand of LBNU01002815.1, from coordinate 63,979 downwards.
ATATGAAAAATGGATGAAAATAAAGGAAAACGGATGAAAACTTGAAAAAGAATGAAAACGAACGAAATTGGATGAAAACACATGAAAGAAAATGGGCGAAAAAGTAAGAAAACGGATGAATATCACTTGTGATTTTCTTATGTTTTCATCCATTTTCTTACGTTTTTGAATATCACAATTGATATTCAGAGTATCACTTGTGATTTTCTGAATGTCACTTGTGATATTCAGAATATCACTTGTGATTTTCTGAATATCTATCACTTGTGGTTTTCTAAATATCACTTGTGATTTTCATGTTACAAAACATTAGTTGAAAATCACTTATGATATTCAGAAAATCACTTGTGATATTTGTAGTACTCAGAATATCACTTGTGATATTCAGGAAATCAAAGAATATCACATGTGATATTCAAAAAGTCACTTGTGATATTCAGGAGATTATGAAATATCACTTGTGATATTCCGAATATCACAGAATAACTCTTATGATAATCAGATACGTATGAAATGTCTGAAAATGGCCAAAAGCATTAACAAACAGACGAAAATGAATGAAAACGTATGAAAGCGTAAAAACACATATAAAAAAGGACAAAAATGTATGAAAAATAGCCGAAAACAAAAGAAAACGGATGAAAATGAACGAAAACGTACGAAAATGAATGAAAGCGTAAGAAAACATACGAAAACGGACGAAAGTGTAAGAAAACGGACGAAAACGAATGAATATGTATGAAAACGGACAAAAACGTATGAAAGCGTAAAAGCACGTCTGAAAACGGACGAAAATGTATGAAAAATTAATGAAAACGAAATAAAATGGATGAAAACATATTATAACGAACGAAAACGTAAGAGAACAGACGAGGACAGGCGAAAACGTAAGAAAACGGACGAAAACGTAAGAAAACAGACAAAAACATATGAAAACGGGTGAAAACGTAAGAAAACGGGCGAAAATGTATGAAAACAGACAAAAACGTATAAAAACGAATGATAACGGGCGAATATGTAAAACAGGCGAAAACGTATGAAAGCGAAAAAAAAGGAAAAAATGTGAAAAAAAAAAGTGAATTATTAAAATAAAAAAAATGAATTAAAAAAAAAAAAAAAAAAAAAAAAAAAAAAAAAAAAAAAAAAAANATTATTAAAATAAAAAAAATGAATTAGAAAAAAAAAAAGAAAAAAAAACGTGAAAATAAAGTTAAAGTAAAATGATTAAAAAAAAGAAAAAAAAAAGGAAAAAACGTGAAATAGAAAAAAATAGAAAAAAAGGAAAAGAAAAAAAAATAGAATAATAAGAAAAAAAAAGACAAAGAAAAAGGGAGAAAAAAACATGGACTTAGGTTGTCCTATTAAATCTTAGGTTAATCCCCACTATTAGATCAAACTAGATGGATGGTGAGGATTTGTCCCTTGGTATGCACAAAAATAAGGGTATTCAATTGAATTTTCCTCATAAAAGCCTATGTACATATTTGATACAAATTTAACTTTCCTAATCATCCTATCCATTCACACGTTTTGTAGCCTTGTAACATCCAAATTCTATGCAATCAATTCCCTTAATTTCGGCTCTAAAATCTCTCACATAACCGAAACCCAGTCAATATAATTACTAACTTACCAAATATTGGACACACTCCCCTTACACCTTTTGACAAAAATATATTTCTCTTCTTCTCTTCCTAATCATTCGAACAAAGAGAATAACAAAACACACAATAACATTAAACAAAATTACAAAACCCTAAACCTAAATCAAAACAACCGGTGGCTATTATTTTCTTTCACTTTCTGATCGACCAAAGGGTGGTGAAAGGAGACTCGTATACGTGGTACTAAGGTTCGTTGATTGTGGGAGGTTTGCTGATTCGAAAGGAACTCTTTTAATACATGCATATATAACGCCTTCTTGGAAAAGCAAATCACACACAAACATCTACATTAACCGATTTAAAATTCAGAAAAAAAACAACCCAGAAACAAAAAATATAAATCTACACAAAAGTAAAACTCGTCTCTCTATCTCCCATCTTATATTCCGGCAACCAAAAAACCCATCAACTCCAAAAAGCCATCCTCACTCAACACTTTCTTTGATCAATCAGATCATGGCGGCGGTATCAACATCCCGTCGTATCCGGGACCTCCAGTCCCACCCCTCCAACATCCCGATGAGGCTTCGTTATTCCGGCGAGGCTTCGTTATCCTGTCGGATGTTGGGCAAAACACCGAAAAAACCCAAAGTGTCGATATGTTACATATCTGATGTATCAGCCTATCATTTGCCATTCGGCTTCAAGATCTATTAGAGGTCACGGGTAGGTATTTGTTGATCGTGTTGTGTATCATTGAACGAACCAAACATAGAATATAACATAGTTGTTAATATTCTTTCTTTATTTTCGGATATGAAATAAAAGTTTAAAACTTTCGTAGATCTATAATGGAGGGGCAGTTTTTTTTTTCATGGTTGTGAAGATTAGTAAAAAAAAATGATATGGTGAAAATGGTTTGATAGTTGTGTATTTGTAATGTTCAAAAAAGTGCAACTCCAGGAACCCTTTTGTGTTCACTCCATCATTACACGATTGTTTGTATTCCTTGGAGTTAAATTCGTGCCCTTTCACGTTCCAAAACCGAGTATGTATTAAAGGATGTGGGTGTAAATTTGTGAGATTGATATAATTAAGATATTGCTTAAACTACATTGTACCATACTACCCTTTTTTGCACAATACACTTGCACATTAAATTAAGGGGTACAAGCTTTATATAGTATAGATTCCTAAAAAATGAGTTATTTTTAATTTGGGATGGACAAGCAAAATATATAGTCATAATACGAAAACTTGTTGAATAGTAAATGGTTCGGTTAGCAAGTTTGATAACAAGTCCGACGAGTAAATTGCAAAAATGTACTTGTCAGTTTGACCAAATTGCATGTTTCGTCTATATATTTCAGAAAGTGCAAGCAGCATCCTTGCGGGAAAAACTTGTATCCGATTTCGTCCTTCCTCAAACTGAAAATTACTACTTAAATTGGCAAAACAAAGGGGTATTCTAGTAACTTTAGATTAGAGAACAACAAAATTGGGTCCAAAGTTTCCCTACAAAGATGCCGCTTGCACTTTTCAAACTATACAGACAAAACATGCAATTTCGTTAAATCACAAAGACGATTTTTTGTAATTTACTCCAAGTCCGAACATTGGGAACGATTATCAATTTAGATAGAGTAATATAAGCTATAGTCTCAAGTCTCGTCGCATTAATGTTTAATGTATATTATATTTCTAAAGAATGAAATAACTTAAGGGAGATGATTTGCACAATCCCTTAATTGATTGTGACACTCTAATTTAGAGTGTCTTTACATTTATATCCTCACAGGGTGAAATTGTGTAAAAGTGATATGAGAGTATAAATGTCAAGACACTCTAAATTAGAGTGTCCCAATCAATTAAAAGAGCGTGCAAATCACCTCCCATAACATAATGGCAAAGTATTTTTAGTTTTCGTTTACACAATCTAAAAATAAACTTTGTTATTTTATGAAAAAATACGATAACAATGCTTAATGTATATTATATTTCTAAAGAATGAATAACTTAATGACAAAGTATTTGTAGTTTTCCTTTACACAATCTAAAAATAGACTTTGTTATTTTATGAAAAAATATTATAACAATGTTTTTTGGTGCTAACTATTGTATGTTTGTTATTATTTTTTAGTTGGTTATTCGCGTGTTGTGGCAGTTGGTAACCATATAACTAAATTTACCTGTGACAAATGTATTATGGCTTTTTTTTATATAATAAATTATCGTTGGTGTTGCTAAAAAAATGATGATGAATATATAAAGAAGACTTTGGGTTATGTGTAGGATAACTTTATAAATACCATCTAATTATCCATATGCTTTTATTTGGTTTATGAGTTATGATAGAGTTATCAGTGGTTGGCAATGGCGAAAAGTAGTGGCGACGTTGACAAAATTTCATGTGTACGTCGAGCTTGTAGACATATAAGAAGTGCTTTGGATTCGTTTTCTATGAATCTGAAATGATTTTTATGGTTTTAATACTTTCTTTTCATGTAGAGAAATTTTACAAATATAGACAAATTAAAGAAGACAATGAATGACAGTTTAACGAGGGGCATATCAATTATTTTTCTTTGTTGAAAATTCATCATTCAACAAAAGCCTAAATGCTTTATATATAGTTAAGCTATGTTCACTTATTGAATCCGTGACCATTTACCGTTAACTAGTAACATACATTTTGTGGTGGAGAAACTATATATGAGCTTATTGGTTCACTAATACCTAGTCGGACATGACAATATCCTCACCAGAACCGATACCAATACAAGAACTTCGCAAACTACACACTACCTTATCTTCTTCACGAACATGCTACTTAGTACACGAGACCGGTCTACACTACACTAGTCTTCTTCACTAAGGCCTGGCAAATTTGAGCTAGCCCTAATGCTAATGCATTCTCTTGAAAAAACTTTGGTCATATGTGTTCAAATCTTCAGTTATCCAAAAAAAAAATTCCTTTTGTAATTTTCTTGTGTTTGTTATATGATGACATGTTAGGAATAAGGAATCTAGTTTTTTAGGAAAGGTTGCGGACTATAATGACATTGATGTTGTTGTTGCGCATTCATGACTCATTAATGCAATCATTATTGAGGATATCTCTCTAACTCTCACACACGAATCTCACACACACTAAATACACACTAACACATAATCACTATTTTTGTGATCCAACAATTGGTATCAGATCACAACGCTCATTAGTGATTACATTCATCATCTTTACTTGCTCAATTTTTCACAATATTCGTAACTTTAAAATCACGAAATTTGTAGAATTGTTAAAATTGATAAGGAAAGTAACTGGGTTATTCATTTGAGTGTTTTGAATTCTGGCGGAAAAATATTGAAAGTAACTCGGTTTTATTGGGTTGTTGATAATTTGTGGATAAAAATGACATAAAAGTGATAGGATTTGATAATTAGACGAATTGAAACAGTTGATTTGGCACTTGAAAGGTTAAAAATGGTTGATTAAGTGATTTTTGGTTGAACATCGTTTTATGAAGCTTGCTCGCTTCTTGCATATTAGTTCTCTACTTGTAGCTCGCTCACCTAAAGTAATACTAGCGAAGAAAGAAGTTCGCCTACACTTGAATTCGCGAACAAATTGTGTATATGGATTACTATTTTGTTTGTTGAAAATTGTACTTGTTCGCTTGTTGCTCGCCTACAGTGCATAGTTGCTCCCCCAGAACTGAACTACGGCGTAGCCCATAACATTACTACGCCGTAGCATCCTCCAGGTGTCAGTCTATAAGATTTTTCCACCTACGGCGTAGCTCGGTATTCCGACTACATCGTAGTTTTCTCCTGTACCTTATAAATTTAAATCTTTTTTAAAGCAGAACATACTTTAACCTTGTATTAGTTTTTTAAATTAACTTTGTGGGTGATGCGCGCGATGTGTCGTTGCGTTTTAGCAGTGTTAATGCCTACTCAAGTTTTACATTTATATTTAGCCGACTTATCAATAACATACAAACTTAACGAGCAGTGTATCCGGTCAGTTTGCATATAATGGTAAGCAGAGTGTCGATCACTAAGAGTGGAACGTATTAGTTTTACAGTCTAATCTAATGATAGGGGGTTCAGCCTGAGAGACTGCCACAGTTTGGTTATCTAATTAAAACAGTAAAAACTAATGAGAACAAATCAGCGAATAGAATACACGTACACAGATAGATAGTAGAGACAATAAGAAGACCTGTCCTGATAATTAAGATAGCTTGTCACTTGTTTTATTTCTAGTTTTATATGAAGTGTATAAAATTAATCCGTACTCGTTGGCTATTATATCGGCGAGTAAATCCTTAATGATTACTTATGAATATCCTACTCATCCAAAGACATTGGAGTAAGTAGACGAGGAAGGAGTATGGCGGCTCAGCAGTGCTCAACTAGACACAGAGGTAATCAATGCACTAATATAAGTGAACCAAAGACATCAAACATATAAACTTTAATCGATGGGAAAGCAATTTTAAGGCGGGCATTTGATTATTGCGCACTCACAAACTACCGACCATAAATCCTGATGAATTAAAGCTTACTATTACAATAAAACAAAACTACTTAATGAATTAAATACATGCAGGACCTTCTTACAGCTCTAAGATCTTCGTTTGGGGTGTGTCTTGTGTTTCTTGTTCATCTGAATTCGTCTCCTTAGGGTTATGGTGCACACAAAATTTGTCTAGGTCTTGGGGTATTTATAGTTTCTGTCTGAGGGTTCGATGCGGCGCATGTGCGGCACATTAACTTAACTTCGTATGGGGTCCAAGCTTATTATATTCTAGAATATTCGTACATCGCCTTTAGATGCGGCGTAACTTTAATCTTTATGCGGCGCATGTCCTTCAGCTGTCTTGGATTGTTTCTGGTGAAGTCTTGATAGTGATACGACGTATGTCAATTGTATAATGCGGCGTATCTGGAGTAGAACGAGCTTGATCTTCTTCTTTGACCAAAGTTTCATATGCGGCGCATGGTAGAATTGCATGCGGCGCATTCTTCAAAATCAGGCAATGGTCTTCGAATTCATCTAAGTATGATATTGCGGCGTATCTGTTGAGTGAGATACGGCGCATCTTCTGAGTTTCAGTAGACTTTTGACATCTTGCTCTTTTTGCTCCGTAATTAGTCCAAAATCGCCAAGTTTCACCTTTTACCTGTTTTTACCTGAGAATCACTAAAGCAAACATTAAAGCACCGATTCTCATACATAATAAAGTAAAATAAGTTAAATAAATAGGATAAATGATGATAATAAACTGTACTTATTTGAGTTCATCAAATATCCCCCCACTTGAACTTTCCTTGTCCCCAAGTAAACCTTAAATTTAATCTATGAAAATGTATCCTAAAAGGTAATAGGATTTTTTTAATAGTTAAGCATGTATTCGTTTCATCATAATCACACAACCAACCACTTAACGAAGTAGAAACAAAATAATTTTCTCAATATAAAACAATTCTAAATCGTTTAGTTGCTAGTTGTGACGAATATTCTATCATAAGCTTGACAAGTATACGCATCTCCCCCACTAAAGCCAAGGAGTAACAAGTCTAAAGCAGTAAAATGGGTTAGTTGGTTAAGGGTTGATCATCCTTTTCAATCTCTATCGATCTCATATTCCAGAAAAGGCGACAAAATCACGAATACATGATCGAATCCACGACCACGATACTCGCAATTGCTCAATTCCTTAACTCGAATAGCTAAAGATAGGACCAAGTAATCTTCACCAATAATATTATATCAAAAAGGGCGACAAAATCAAAAATACATAGCCGAATCCACGACTACGTACTTAAGATTGCTCAAATCCCTAATCTCAATAAATCAAAGGTTTGGATAAAGAATGATATAAGGTATGGATAATATTTGGGATATAAATTGGTGTAAGATGAAAAATAAACAAAACATATAGATTAAAATCCTAAGTGTGGTTAATTTCTTTCTCAACCATCCCATGAATAAGACTCATATCATTGAATAACTCACGCTTTTGACTCATGTAACTCACGCTTTAGGTAGACACGAATTATACTCAATAAAATCTTAAACAAAGAATAACCTTAGTTGGCGTTCCCGTAACGGCCAACTCCCATTCAATCATAAATATAATATACAATAACAAATAGTGGGATATCTCCACTTTACAAAACTTTAAATAAGTTGGTTAAAACAAACTTTCAACTTTTTCTTCTTTCTTTTTCTTTTCTATTTTTTCGATTTTTTTTAACTTGTGTAAAATTTCACAATTTTTCTATCACGATTTTTCCGGATAATATAACTTTCAGAAAATAACTGTAATAGTGAAAGTAGTAAACATACGAAAAATAAACTAAAAATATACAATATGTACTTTCACTCCAATTGCATTGTGCAATTTCCCGACCTAACCATAAGATAATGAATTACGCACGCGAACACAGGCAATGTAAGGAATCACACTTTGCCTAAAGTAACTAACCACGGATTTCAATCTACAGGGTAGGCTAAGGTGTAAGGGTGTAACGAAAGAGTTTAACAAAGGTGTAAGAAACGAAAGAAATGGCTCTGAGGGCTTTTCTAGGGGTATCTTACTCTAAAAATGAGAGTAACAAAAGGGTTTATACGGGGGTTAACTAACCGGTGTAGTTAGTTAATATCACAAAACATATAAAGGCTTTTTGGGTGTAATCCTAGAATTTTACCAAGTTAGACAAGTCACTCCAATTATATCAATAAAACTCATTATGGTGGTCTCGAATAGTATACAAGCCAAGTTCTAAAGTTTACAAGTCACCAGCACACTAAAGTTTTTGATTTTAAGCAAAAAATGATGTTATGTGTGCGGCTATGTAATTTAGACTTAAACAAAAACATGCTAATTTTTTTAAAATTTTTTTTGATATATTAAGCGCATTTAAAGCATATTTTTAAAATTTGGACAAGTAAGTGTTCTAATTCTCCATCCCCCCACTTAAGTTAAACAACGTCCTCGTTGTTTGTTTTAAAGGTTTAAAAACTGGAAAATAAAATAATTAGAACACAAAAGCTTCCCTGATACTTGCTCGGAATGATCCTCCATTATGCGTTTACGAGCAAAGATAAACTTTCTTGTGGATTAGAACGTTTAAGCTTCATGAATGATGTTTCCACAAAAAGTTCAGGAATCTATAGTACCACCTAGACTTTAACACACCTGAGTTAAGAAGGTTCAACTTGCATAATACATTAGTAGTTAGTGAAAATAAAACCTAAAATAAAAATTGGAAATCATCAGGTCAGTCGATACGCCACATCCCATGGAAGAAGATGCGCCGTATTGAGCCTGGAATTAAAACTAAATAAAATATTGTATAGGATAGGATGCGTCGCATCTGTGTTACTAGATGCGGCGCATGTTTTTACCAGACAGATTGTTAACAGTCTGATAAATATTTCATAGTATGGTTAAATTTGATATCAATGTATACAACTCCAATCTTTAGACATGCTGAACTGAATGCCAGTCTTGCTAGATCGAACATTGAACAAACATCATGAATAAATTGACATTAGAATTCGAGCAATATTACAATTCAGGTTAATAATATCAATGAATATACAAAGGTAAAGATGAATTAGATAAGGTTGTTTTCAATCCTCAGCCTTTGTATTCCATCAACGTGTGATGGTTCTTCGTCGCAATAAATAAGCCTACATATAATCAAGACTTGTTATTTGAAACAACACTGGAGGAATCATCACATCAAAGGCTCTTGGAAGAATCGTTCTGACTCTTTTAGAGCCGCAGACAATGCTGGTGGAACCGGTTTCAATACACGCGATTATTCCAAGCATTGATGTTGATGATCTCAAGTGATTGCTCAATGTTGTGTTAGGGTATCCCTAACATGATGTGTTTCGAAATTCCCGAAGGAAGTTGTTATGAAAGAGCGACTTTTGTCCAAATGTTCCTGCATTGAATAGTTATCTACAAAGAAACACTCGAATTAGACTGTAATGTCAATCGATAGATGCGGCGTTTTTAGAAGATTAATGAGCCGTATCTTTTTAGAGGATACGGAGCATATAGAAAATAGATGCGCCGCATCTATACATGAGCAGATTTATTGTTAACAGTACCAGAGTATGTAACTAAACTTAGAGTAATCGATGTCAAGATAATCATACATAAATCAGCTAATACTAAGTCCCAATAGCCAATATTCCTAACTAGTTTACCCGATCTATCACAATCCCCATTAATATTAACATAGTAGCACTTATAGTTTTTAACAAAAATTGAAGACTAGAATATAAAAAAAAAAAAAATAATGAGAATAGAATAACAATAGATCAAGGTTACTACCTTTGGTGTTAGATTGACCGATCAATTAAGAAGATAGTATAGCCCATCTAGTTTATAAAATATTATCGTATTTTTGTTTAGTGTTACAAATGTTAATGGTTGCTGAGTTTCAACATTATATAGACCGTCATAGATGAGGTGTATCACGTTAAAGTGATGCGTCATATCTTAAAATAATATCTTCTTCGTAGAAAGAGTAGATAATGCGGCACATACAGATAACGTAATGCGCTGTATTGGTCAAATAACGTTGTTGATTTGGTGCATTTTAAGGATAAATGTACCGTGTCATTTTCCTAAGAGAAACTGATCAGAAAACATACCTTGGCAACGACGACTCTTATCATTATATGTCTACTTGGGATTAAACGACATACCATTTGATATATAAATTCAAAATAAGAGCAACTGGCATGATCGTTTTGTAATGGATTATAATCTCATTGTTTAGTGAATAATGATTTATTCCATGATTAGGAATAAATACCGTTCTAAGTTTACAAAATTGAGATTATAATTTGAACATGATGTATTACATGGATTAATGTCTGAAGAAATTTTACGGAAATCACGATTTTTGTTGTGGACTTCAGCGTTTTTATATTTAGGTAATTTATAAGAAAACAGGTTTGTGTCAACGTTTAGTATATAAGTTTCACTTTTTAGTAAACCGTTTCTTAAAAAAATTTCTTTTCAGACATGAACATGTAATAATCAGATTTAGATAGTTCACTTTTATTGTTAAAAATTCGGGAGAAGATCTGAAGAGAACTCTCCTTAAGTATAAGTGAATTACTATAAAAGATAGCTAGGATTCCAATTCAAGAGAATTCTAGATACTCAATGTTACCTGCATTGAGTTCTTTTTACCTTTACCGTTTATTGTAAATTTTCAGTTATCGTAGATTTGATCACTTCATCTATGACTCTCTAGTTAGGTTCAGAATGTAATCTTCATGGTGATGCTAAAGTCATCTTTATCCTGAAAGTAAACTAACTTGTGCACGAGAGTAGTGAAACAATCAAAGTAGTTTTTCAAAAATTAATTATATTTATAAAAATTAAATGCGCCGTATTAGCAGAAGCTAATGAGCCGTATTTTCGTTACGAATCAAAATACAAGATTTTTGATTTAGTAAATGTGCCGTATCGATAAAAATCGATGCGTCGCTTCTGTTTAATAATTCGAAAACTGTTTTTAATTTAAATATTAAATATGTTGTATCTGTTAAAACAGATGCGTCGCATGGCGTTAGAGTTTCGAAAAATTCTTTATTAAAAACAGAATACGCCGTATCCTGGGGAAAGATACGTCGTACTCGAGTTATTAAACGCGTTGTATTTTATAAAAGTAAAACGCTGTACGCCGCATCCGAAAAACAGATGCGCCGTATCGTTTGTATCTGCACAGTACAACATTAGTAGGTACAAGGACAAGAATATAAAAATAAAAAGAAAAATAAAAATAAAAGTACAAAAAATAAAATCACAGAAAAACAGTAAATATGCAAATTATACAATGAATGCAAATTATCTAATATACAACAAGTTAGGGGTTAGTGTCTAAAAACCTAATAAAAAGAAAAATTAATTAAAATACTAATCAATTTAACAGATAATAACAATTCACTCCCTGGCAGCGGCGCCAAAAACTTGATGCGCGTGATGTGTCGTTGCGGTTTAGCAGTGTTAATGCCTACTCAAGTTTTACATTTATATTTAGCCGACTTATCAATAACACACACACTTAACGAGCAGTGTACCCGGTCAGTTTGCATATAATGGTAAGCAGAGTGTCGATCACTAAGAGTGGAACGTATTATCTAATTATCCTAATCAGTATTTTAATATCTAAGTTAGTTTTACAGTCTAATCTAATGATAGGGGGTTCAGCCTGAGAGACTGCCACAGTTTGGTTATCTAATTAAAACAGTAAAAACTAATGAGAACAAATCAGCGAATAGCATACACGTACACAGATAGATAGTAGAGACAATAAGAAGACATGTCCTGATAATTAAGATAGCTTGTCACTTGTTTTATTGTTAGTCTTATATGAAGTGTATAAAATTAATCCGTACTCGTTGGCTATTATATTATCACATCCCGTGATTTTCCTTATAATTAAAACGTTATTACAACGTCAATTAACCATTTTTACCCATGTCAAAAAAAATTTATATACTTTGTCAATTGCAACATTTACTTTGGAACGATATTTATGCCTGATTTTATGTCTAGACTCTCGAGATTTTAAACCAAAAATGCAATTCAAGACTGTAATATGTAAAATACGACCTGGACTCAAACTTGAATACTACTGCCTCATATAAGACCTAAGTAAACTATATAACTTCAAGCTCACCTCCATAGCTCTCCAATCACTTAGGAACTGTCAGGAATAATCTCGCACATTCCTTGCTTACATTCTTACTCAAGGGGTTTCGATTGGGCATGGTGGGAGGCAACATGTAAGATAACAGCTTGATCATACCTTCACCTCCCTCACTTGTTACTTCCTTAAATGTAACCTAAGAACACCATGTGCAAAACTCACACTCCCACCTCTTATGCTATCCAATCCACTCAAGACTTGCACATATTTCCTGCACATTATCATCATCTCATTCATACATTCAAGTCTCAATATAAGGATACATGTAAATCATCCATACTTCCATACACACATACACACTTACAAACTTTATTCTATCAAAAATGCTTTCTGGTCCTTTATTTTCTGGTGATGGCACGAGTAGTTGGCTAAAGTTTCCCTAGGTTCCAAGTGTTTTTCAAGTCAACTTAGAGATAGACTCAGTTCATGATAAATCCTTTTAGCAAGCCACGTTTCTCCTCTTCCAACTTCTGGCCATAACGTGAGGTTCACCAAACTAATCTTACGAGTACTCTACCCTCCATTCATGCGTATCACTCACAAACTGAAGTAAAACAACAACTACAAAAGCATAAAACTAGAAAAGCAAATCTTGGATGACTTGGTGTTAGCTCGGAGTTTTGGGAGTATAACAGTTTCAGTTCTTGATTCCTTTATCCATTCGAATTTCACATTACTCGAACCCCACTGTAAGTTATCAATTCGTTTACTCTTTCATGTCTTAGTTCAAGCTAGAAAACTAAATGATGATTATTTCATGTCCTTTCGGGATACTTATACCCACTGTCAACACATGCTTATACACGTTCATATATACATGCATGCTATATATCTAAGATGGTGATTAAGCTTGTGTGGTAACATTTGAATGTAAAAACTGGAATTTGTATAAACTAGTAAATGATTAAAATTGATTAACAAGTGTTTGATAATAGTTTTGTTCGAGTGCTTATTATTAAGCACTCGGTGTGCTTATTTTGTGGCTTGTTTATAAGCTTGTAGATTATTTGATTATTTGTAGACTCGTAGAGCTTATTGGGTTGTGTTCAGCTCTCGGTACTAAACGGGAGTGACTGAGTTTGTTTGATTGTTTCGGCTTATGTGACTTTGGGGTTTAACTGTGATTTGTTATTAGCTAAGCTTCTTTTAGTTGTGCTTGTTTTTGGCCTTGTTTGTAAAGTGGGATTAAAGCTTATTTATTATTTGTTTGAGTCGATTCAATGAGAACCTGTACAAGGGTGTGTTTGTCTGCCTAATTCAGCCCCTAAAAGGTGTGTTGCTGCTGATTTTCTACACTAGAAAGGGTATGTTTGCTGCTGCAATACAGCCCCAAAAAGGGTGCATTTGTTGCTTAATTTCCTGCGCAAAAAGATGCACTTGGTTTGGTTGCTGTCACAGCAAAAGGG